>JAGDQP010049831.1:0-14401 GCA_022664845.1 Lepisma saccharinum | reverse complement strand
CAATGACTTTTTTAGAGTTCTTTATGTAAACATGAATCGAATACTTTCCAAGAATCGATTGCACTATTAAAATAAATCCACGATATGTTATAGTTTTTACCATTAGCTATGACATATTCCTGGAATTGCTTATCGATTGAGTATTAAGTTTGTGTAAATATGACGTAAATGAATAACTGCAAAAGAAATAATGGCTGCTATAGTCAGTTACATGTAGTAGATACCCAATAAGTGGAATAAGTAGAAACTTATAAAATAATTAAATCTAGCGCGCTCCCTTGGGCACGAAACCCCCAATAGATCGTAGGGGATTAGCTTGAATGAAGGTCCATGTCACGAAATTTTCTAGGAATTAGTGTTTTAAATTGGAGGTCCGCACAGACCCAACGCGACCGCATTCGTCTAGCGCAAGAGCGTAACCGTTGCTGATTTGAAATATCACTATGACTCTCTTTGACACGACTATGCGACTTATTTCGCAACAACAGACGACGACATACATTGTACAATACTGAATGTATAGCCACTTACAAAAACAAGTGGAGACTGGAGTGCTAAGAAATAATAGTTCTTCATCCAGGAGAATTGTTTCACTGTACGCCAAACAGTCAGACAACCACCATGACAGTACAAATAGGCGTCAAAACATGGCATGCCAGAATATTAATCCATTTGGAGCAAGAAAGAATTGACTCGTTCAGCATCATGTGGAGAACTTCGAGATAGATGGGCAAAAATAAAAGTTTTGTCTTAATCAAACACACACGAACAGATAGAAAGAGGGAAAGCATGGAAGAAGACCGAGAAACAGTGAAAAAGTAGAGGAGAACAAGGAAAGGGAAAGAACAATGCGCAAGATATGGAAATAAATGAAATGTTAACACTTATGATTACATTATCTCCGTCTCTCTCCCCCTGCCGCTACTCTCTCTCGCTCTCTTGTGTGTTTTTATCCCTGAGCGGGATAAATCTCTCTCAGTATCAATCGCGAACATCATTTAAAGCACTTAATTTCTAGATGAAATTATTTGGAAAACCGCTCGTGGAATCGATCCAGGAACCTTGCGAATGAGAGTCTGACAAACTCACCACTTAGCTACACAGACCATAACAAATGTGTTGTTAAATCAACCATTAAACTCGCTTCCCTACCGGTATATTTATATATATATATCCTAAATTTCAGAACTATCTTTCAAGAAAGTAAATCTAACTTGCTTATCGCCAATCCCAACCGGTGTGATTAAAAATAAATTTATTAGAAATTCTGCTTTAAAAGTGCTTTTGGCAGAAGGGGGTGATGTAAACGGTTGGAGATTTAAATACAGCACAGAGAGCACCAATTGCCAGCTACAAAGTGTGGTGTGTTGATAGGATGCTGGCTCCCGAAATAGAAAAAACCGGGTTCAATCTCCGACAGGCAGGAGAGATTTTTTCTTAAAAAAATATATTTTTAAAAGTTTTAATTTATTATTAATAATTCATTTCTTGCATTTTCAAGATTGTTTCTAAAGTTCAGTTTTAGTAAAAAAAAGTTAAGTTTTTTTTCTTCTTCTTGTCTTAAAAAATATATATCGTAAGTTCAAATTTATTATTAATAATTGCTTTCTTCCATTTGTCGTAGATTATATAAAGTTAGTGCTCGTGGGTTAGGGTATGTTAGGTAAGGTGAGGTTCGATCATGTAACTTTTTATTTTCGTGTCTTTCTTTCAGAATACATTTCGATCTGTTTGTGCGAACCTGACCTTACTTAACCTCCGCTAATCCATGGTAACTAAAAATGCAAATCGGGAGGGGGCGAAAGTCTCGGTTAGCGGTGGGCATACGCAAAAATGCTACATTGCGTTTGCCCACCGCTAACCGAAGGCTGCGCCCTTTATGAGGCGCACCCCGCCCAGCTCCCGTCGAACGCACCGTGCTTCCTTGCATACCTCGCGGGCCTGACCTAGTTTATGCATATGTATCTTAGCTTTCAGTAGCATCTCTTTGTAAGCTCAAACAACTATTAATAATAAATGTGAACATATAAAGTATATTTTGAAGGTAAAAAAGAAAATCTTGCCTCCGACAATATGCAAGCCCGGGTTTTTATTTAGTAAGCCAACGTCTTCCCGCTGCACCAAGTTAGTACCTGGCAAATACTTTTTTGTCGTTGTATTTACAGTGGTTGGCATCGGAGACTGTGACTATGACATCGCAGGCACGATGACTTCCAAACTTTTTACTATTTTCATCCTCAACTTTTGAGTGCTGGACGTAAACAATTGTATGATGTCTTTTTGGTTAGTGTTCCATCGATTCCGCGCAAAATTGCGCTTGTGCCAGATTTTCATTTCGGGAGTGTTCCTAGTTAGTGGCACGCCTCGGGCATTAATGTTTGTGTATATCAAATTGAACAAATAAAGCCCGCTTAGGGTGAACGTTTCCAAAAATTCTAGAGTGTTGGTTATTATTCGGAAAGTCCTGGGATCAATTCCAGCGGTCCAGAGGTTTTACAAGATTTTTCCTTACCCATACTAGTCAAACGCTGCGATGGTACCTATAAATAGGCCCTGGTCGTCAATCTTCCAACACACTCTCCCAACCCTATCTCGGCTTGATCCTCACATACTTAAAGACCTTAAGATAATTTAAAACAAATCCTTCCAGGATCCTCTTACCCCACCCTATCCCGGGCTAGTGTTATGCTTAAACAACATAAATCAATTCACACATGCACACAAATCATACACTTTAGATGTTAATATACGAATATAATATACTGGGTGTCAAGAATACTAAGATACCACCGCTCATTCTTCATTGTCAATTCTCGGTGGTAGAGTGTTGGCGTAGCATTCGGGAGGTCGCGGGTTCTATCCCAGCGGCAGACCATCCTGACTGAGTTTTTCCAAGTATCTTTCCTCAGTCACACCAGGCAAGTGTCGGGATTGCACTTTCAACATTGGCTCTGGCCGACACCTTCCCTAATCTTTTCTCCTTCCCTATCTCGGCCTGAGGCTTAGATGGCTAACAGCCATAAATAAAATTCTCAATCATTGGTGATTCGAAGTTAGTAATGTTAATTAACGGACATATAGATTAAATCCAATTTTATTATTTCGTGGTGGAAAATACTCACAAATAGAAACAGAAATGACATTTTAAAAATTTATTATTTAAATACATTAATTTTTGAAAAATAATTAAAAATATTTTTTAAAATAGACAATTGTGTGTGCAGGTTCCAACCCAATAACCATTTTTTTTATAAATTGAATTTATCAGCGTTCAAACTCGCGACCCTAGGCACGAGGGACCGAAACGATATCCATCAGACCAACGAGACTTATTTATTCTGATTATGGTAACACAGTATTTATTGTAAACTATCGATCTTCTGTGAGTCTGCAATCTCATAATATAACAAATATGATATTTTCCATGTCAAAGCATTGATTGTATGTACTTAAGATAGAAAAATTAAGCGGAGCAAATCATACGCTTAATTAAAGAACTAAAAACGTGTAAGAGTGTGTTCAACTAACAACTTCTTGGTTTCATCGGACACACCGAATTACATAAACAACAGCATCTTGTAACGAGCCAGGTATCTCGTTCCTCATTATATCCTGCCACCCAATCCAATACGGTCTGCAAAAGTGTGTCTTTAATTACCAACGTTCACAAATTCCCTCCCACCGCCTGTTCCAGTACATTTGCGCATACCCCGTAGATGTAGTAGGAACAGGTGTTGGATAAGATTTAGTGGATAGGAACACTTCCGAGATGATAATTTGAAACAAGCGCAATTTTGCGCGGAATCGATGGCCCACTAACTAAAAAGGCATCATACAAATATACGACCCACAATGAAACGTTTAGGATGAAAATAGTGAAACGTTCGGACGTCATCGTACCTGCGACGTCATAGTGAAAGACTCCAACGCAATTATCTGTAAATACAACGACCAAAACAGTATTTGCCAGGTACTAGCATGGTGCAGGCGGTAAGACGCTGGCTAACTAAATAAAAACCCGGGTTCGAATCCCGTCGGTTTATATATATATATAAACGAAGTCTGGCCAGCGTGGTGTGCAAGGGAGAACGGTGCGTCCGAAGGGAGCTGAAGGTCGTGTCGTGAACCTCAGGGGGCGCAGCCCCCGGTTAGCTGTGGGGCATACGCAATGTAGCATTTTGTGTATACCCACGGCTAGCCGAGACTTGCGCCCCCCTCCCGATTCGCATTCTTAGTTACCATGGGCTAGCGGAAGTTAGGTTAGGTAAGATCAGGTTCGCACAAACAGATTGATATGTATTTTGAAAGAAAGAAACGAAAGTATAAAGTTACATAATCGAACCTCACCTTACCAAACCTACTCTAACCCATGGTCAATAATTTTATATAATCTACGACAAATGGAAAAAGCAATTAATAATAATAAATTTAAACTTAGAAAAATATATTTTTAACACAAGAAAAAGAAAAAGCCTTTACTTTGTTAACAAAAAACTGCACTTTTAAAAAACAATCTTGAAAATGCAAGAAAGGAATTATTAATAATAAATTAAAACTTTAAAAATATATTTTTAAGAAAAAATGAAGAAAAAGTATCGCTCCCCCAACGGAGTTCGAACCCGGGTTTTTTATTTTGGGAGCCAGCATCCTACCAATACAACACGATAGGCAACTGTCATTTGTTGCTCTCGGTGCTGTATTTAATCCCCAACCGCTTACATCATTTACTTCTGCCAAAAGCACTTTGAACACAGAATTTCTAATAAATTTCAATTATTCATACCGGTTGGCGAATAAGCAAGTTAGATTTACTTTCTTAAAAGATAGTTATGAAATCTAGGATATATATAAATAAACCACTGAGGGTAGCGAATTTAATGACTTATTTAACAGCACTTTTATTATGGTCTGTGTAGCTAAGTGGTGAACGTGTCCGACTCTCGTTCGCAAGGTCTCTGGATCGATCCCTTGAGCGGTTTTCCATTTTTTTTCTAGGATTAAGCGCTGTAAATGATGTTCTCGATTGCTACTGAAAGAGATTTATGCCTCACAGTGAAAAAAACACAAGAGAGAGAGAGAGAAGGGGGCAGAGGGAGAGATACGGAGACTGTGTATTCATAAGCGTTAAAATTTCATTTATATCCATGTCTTTGTCCAATTTCATTCCCTCTTTCCTTGTTTGCTCCTCTATTTATTTTCGCTCTTCCCCGTCTTTCTTCCATGCTTTCTCTTTCTTTCATTCTCACCCTCTCTTTCTTTTTGTGTGTGAGTGTGTGTTTGTGTGTGTGTGAACAATGCATAGTGGCGATTTCTGCATGATATCCATATTAATTCCTTTTTCTTTGCATTAATTCCTATCTCCTAGAACTTAACGTGAATGGCATTTATGTCTATCTATCTCGTTGTTCTCTAAATTGTGTTGAACGAGTCAGTTCTTTCTTGGTCCAAATGGAGGACGGGAAGGGCGTAAGCCATAGTGCTGTTACCACCCATACAATTCATTATATCCTATCTTATCCAAATGGAGGAATATCCTGTCATACCATGTTTTGGAGCATATTTGTACTGTCATGGTGGTTGTCTAACCATGAGGCGTACATTGCAACAATTTACATTCTCCTGAAGGAAATGCTACAATTTCTTATAATACCAACCGCCTTTTACTTTAGTAAGTAAGTGTACAACGGAACCTGTTTGGTATATCAATATTTTTTTAATGATATGTACTAGTGCAAAATTTATAATCTCAGATTAAGACAACAAGAAAATAATCTCTATGGAAAACAGTACTTCTGTGGGAATTTACAACAAAAAATGCAAACATCGTTATGATGTTTGAAATAAAAAATAAACCAAAGTGCTGATAGCTGCTAAGCCAAATACACCGAGGTGAATAGAAACCACTTGGAAAACGTTTGAACGAGTCCGTTCAGATATGCACCAACATTATTTTTTTTTCAAATTTAAAGGTTAAGCCTCGTAAACCAAACCAGCACAAACATTCCGGGGTCCTCGCGTGAAGTTGACCACTCAGGAGTTTCACACTTTGAACAGGAAAATCTCCAAAACCAAGCCAGCAAAACGTTGAAGGTGGGTAGCACATCTGGCACAATTTGAATGCTACTCAGTACAACCAAAACTTCGACCAGCCCAAAGAGTTGGGGTCTCACGTTAAGCTGGCCCCTCAAGACTTTTAAACTTTGAAAGGTCATATCTTCTAAATTAAGCCAGCACAAGTGTTGAAAGTGGGTAGTACAACCAGGACAAATCGAGTGCTAATCAACACAACAAAAATCTCGACCAGCACGAACACTTAGCTAAGCAAGCACAAATGTTCAAAGTTGGTAGGACAACCACCAAAATTTGAGCACTATCCAGCACAACCAAAATTTCGACCAGCCCAAAGAGTTGGGGGCTGCCGTAAAGTTGCCCCAGGATTTTTTAAACTTTGAAAGGGCATATTCTAAACTAAGCCAGCACAAATGCTGAATATGGGTAACACAACCAGCACTATTTGAGTGCTAACTAACACAACAGAAATCCTGACCAGCAAAAATATTTGAGGGCTCGCGTGAAGTTGGCCCCTCTAGACATTCAAACTTTGAAAGGTCATATCTTCTAAATTAAGTCAGCACAAATGTTGAAAGTGAGTAGGACAACCAGTACAATTTGAGTGTTACGCAGCGGAAAAATATCTCGACCAGCTCAAACACTTGGAAACTGGCGTGAATTTGATAACCCCAAACTTTGAACGGGCATATATCTAAATTAACCAGCACAAATGTTGAAAGTGGGTAGCACAACCAGCACAATTTTAGTGCTACTCAGCACAACAAAAATATCGATCAGCACAAACAGTTGGGAGGCTCCCGTGAAGTTGGGTCCCCAAGATCTGTCAAACTTTGAGGGAACATATCTCCTAAACGAAGCCAGCACAAATGTTGAAAGTGGGTGGCACCACCATAACAAATGGAGTGTTAGCTAGCACAACAAAAATCTCGATAAACACAAACACTTGGGGGGCCAACTTCACACAGGCGATTTATAGAAATAGCAATAAGATAAACAAGTCAACGATGTGAAAAAGGAGGAAACAGTAAGAGGGTGTACGTGAACAGAAAAGTTGGGACAGTTATGGTGGAGGAGTGGATTAGAAAGGTTATTAGTTTCCTAAAATGTATGTGATAATATTAATCACGCTTTTGCTGCTCGGATAAACTACGTTTTTGTTGTTGTTGTTGTTGAGAATAGTTCTTGTAGATATAATCTTGTGGAAATAAAGAATTTAGAAAACTTGCTCAGTGGTTGAGCGCTCTCCTCTGGTGCTAGGTTTCGTGGCTTCGATCCTTGATCATCATAAGCGGGCTTTGAGGCAGACAAATGCCGTGTACCGGGGTTCTGCCATTTCTTCCCAATTCCTTCGTTATACCAATTAGTAGATAACTTGGACGTAAAATATTACAATAGAAAAAGGCAGTTGGGGTACAGGGCATTACTTAAGGTTATATCTCCGCATTCGTATGGTGAATATGCTTTTGAAACATTGGAAAACCTCAGCATGAAAGCTCACTACCTCACATCCAGGTTTCACTTATGAGACAACCCTATGGATCTTTAGAGAGCAAGATACGTAAAGAAGGGCTGTTGAACGTAAGGGCCCTAGCCTTAGTTACTATACTATCCGGGCATTCGCCTGGTGAAACTGGTGGATATCCATTGGCGAACCTCTGGGGCTTTGGGTTGTTTCTCCTATAGTCGCTAAATGGAGAGAAGAAACTACTAGACACCTTAGGGTATCTTTTCATATCTGCGCTTATGCGTTACTTGCGTTAATACGCTATGTTTACCTTCTTTCCCCCTTTTGGGTTTAACCTACAATCCAATGTCATTTTTATAGCATTTGTGCCAGCACTTAACAAATTTTTTATCTTATATGTACTTGACCCGTATCTGTGTGCTGTTTCTGATTGTATTTGTAGAATATGTGGCTAATGAGCAGTTCCATTAATTGTGTTTACGTTCTGTAGATACCTTCTGTTTTGCATCTCTTAATGACCGGTAATATACGAGTTTAGTATTGTATTTTATGTGATAGATCATATTAGCATATACATGATACTGTGTCCCACAGCGCGTACTAGCTTGCATGCTACGATTGATTATTCCTTCATGCTGACATTTGCAAGCCTCGGTTTTTCAGAGCGTTTACATTTTAAATGGCACTATATTATACGTATTTAGGATGTTAAATATTGTTCTGACATGTTTTTTTTCTTACCCCACTTCCCGTTTTTCCTCTTTTGCTTCCGTTTTTAGTTGTAAGTCATTTCTTATGGTTTCTTTGCACTTTGCTAAACTTACATTGATATTGTTTTATTGATCTAGTGTTTTTGAAATGTTGTTTTTGTCAATTTACCCGTATTTTGCATGAGATTATGCGATGTTTAAGCATTTTACTTTGCATCTTGGCATAGAGAACCAGAGGGAGTGGGATATCCTTCCACAAGAAAGCTTTTTCAGTTTAACTTTTAACATTGTAACAAACATTTGGAGTGTGTTAAGTATTTCTTCTTCTTATGTTTGCGAAAATGAGAGAGAGAGAGAGAACTTTGAAGAGAAAATGAATAAACACATGAAGGTCATTTCAGAAGATGGGGAGGAATGTGAGCGCCAGCACGTAAACAGACAACCTTTAGAGCGGGGGAAACGTCTCAGACATGAAAGATGATCATTTCTATACACGGGTTATTTTGCGCTCTTTGTTTCTTTTGTCCGGCCTCCTCCGTATGTTTAAGCTAAACTAGTTTCTGTTATGTCCTAATGTGCTGTATATTTGTTGTAACCATATTTTCTATCTTTATTATTCTTTCATTTATTTTGTTTTGCCGCACATGTCATTTATAATTCAACTAGTAGAAGTCGAGCACAAACTAGGGAGCCTTTGTTTTCATCGGATGAAAAATGTTGTCCACCTGTCATGCTAACGTCATTACAGAATGGGCTGATTAATGATGTGGGAATGATAAATGATCCTGCGTGATGTTAGATCGAGTTGAATACTTTAATATCAGACGTCTGGAATGACGAATCGTTTATTGGGTGTGGTATCTGGACAGTGCTTCGTTAGGAAGGCAATTGTGTGTGAAAGGACGTGAGCTTTGATGACAAGTTTGAGTGGACAGCTCACAGACGAGAAAGACTGATGGTTATTAAATTGGTTATGGTGAGAAGCGCGAATCCATGGCTGTATTTCGGATGATGAGGTGGCATGTTAGTGGCTGTAGAATAAAAGAGTCGTAATGTACTCTCGAGTGACAAAGGGCTATGTCAGAGCAGCTAATGAACCTGGAATAAGATTAATTATGTTCATTAAAGTATTTTACCCGAAAAAAGGAAGAAAATAAATATATATTCTTGAAATGACATGTTAAGGGTAGGGATAATGTCTGTGGAAGTGTTGTATTATATATTGATTTCGTTCAAGATCGTGAATTTCCGCCTTCGTTCGTTCGTTCTGGCTGGAGGCTGATAGCGTGTTAACTGCATTGCAAGCAAGCAACGCGATCGTGTCTATATGCGAGATGCATCCCAGTCTCCGTGAGCATGTCGCTATGCGTTGTTGAACATGATAAGTATTCTCGTGCAGGCATCGAACCGGGAATCTTTTTTGGTAGCAGGACTATGCTAGCGCAAGGCAACTAAAACTGCAAATAGGAAAATGAAATATCTATGTCTGTATTGGCTGTGTGCACAACATCTTTAGGCATTGCTAAAGGTAGACTTGGGAGTGTTTTACAAGCAGTATAGTTTACGCAGATGGATAATACTTTTAATAGAATAAACGTGTTGAATATTGCTAGCTCTATAAGAATAGCATACTAAGCGGCACCAAATACCAACGTTAATGGTCGTAAGGAATTGGCTGGTGTACTCATAGGATTGTAAATACCTGTCAAACCCTAACAACGCTACAAATATAAAACAATAATTACTTGTGTTAAACACTGCCTGACGGGGCAGGAACCTTTAGATAAATTGTTACAATTCCCGGAATTGTGAATGACAGTCGAGCAAAGAAGACACTATAGATAAAAATAATCATTTCGCTGTGTTAATAAAAATCACAAGCTGTCCACCAGACATTAAAATGTGCATGAAAGACAATGGGTGTACTACCTCTTTTATTAACCGATGCCAACACTGAAAGCATGGATATTTCAATAACTAAGAATAAACGTTCTCAGGCGTACTGTGAGCTGGCAACCCCCTGCTAGAAACTCCCAAATCACCCATAGGAAAATTACACAAGGGAAACGAATAAGCCAATGGTTGTATCTTTCGTGTTTACGAAGCAATTTTAAAATGTCAAGTGAGAATGTATATAGAAATGGCCGTATCCCACCCGCAGGCTACATGTGTCCAACAGGGTGAAGGATCATTGTAGATCATATACGTTACAAGGTATGAATAGCAAGCTTGGGTATTGGTATTACGCTTTTCGCTGCAGGTGTAAGGATGGGATGTTTGTACCTGCGAAATGGGAAAATAACAGCGGAGATAGTGAAAATGCGGTTTGTTAAGGGTTTCACTGCATGAGCATCTCTCGATTGAGAATGTTACTTTTTAATTAGGGTAATTAAAAGATCAAAGGTGATAATACGAATATTAATCATTTTGTAGATGAACAAGTGGGCATTACCATTCTGGTGCAACGGCAATAGGTTTATGCATTTGTAAAAAAGCTACAACAGCATTCGATTGTTCAAAGACGTACCTGATTAGTCAAAATACTCCAGCTATGTACGTAATAGTAGAGTAAACAATTGCCGGCCGGGTGGTCGAACGGTCTGCGGCGGTAGGCCATCGACTCAAAAGTCCCGGGTTCGGGTCCCGGCAGGGGCATGGGTGTGGATTTTAAAAGCTAAGGGGCGAATCGTGACGGATCGAAGTCCAAAGTTACTAGACTGGCCCATATAAAAATAAAGTTTACAAAGTTTTAGAATAAACAATTGAACACACTAATAGCTAGCAATTGTGGAAATACAGCCGTTGTCGTATTCAAGTAGTCGAAATAAATGTCCGCAGCATTGGGTAATGATATGGCAGGTGTCTTTAATACACAGGCAGATCCATAGAGTAATATTGTACCACGTATATGGGTAGTTAATAGTCGGTTGGACAAACAGATAAGAATTTAAACTTGGTCATGTGATTGGCAGGAGATGAAATTTTATTATACCAAGCACAAATGTGTATCTAGCATTTGGTAATTAAACATGCATATAGATTTGTAATTGGTGGAGCAGCAAAGCGGATAGCACTTTTGTAAAAGGAATGCAACGTAGCACAGAAAGGTTTTTCAACCAACATACGAAAACGACGCTTGTTACTTTCGGTGAGGATAAAAGTACTACAAATACGGGAGTTAGCAACATGGTTCGAGGACGCAACCATCCCAAAAGTCAGCTATGAGTACAACGTTGCCTTATGGAAAGGATTTACACTACGTAGTTCAGGGATGTACCACACGTTCGCAATTGATTACTATTTATTTTATTCTCATTGTCTAATACTAAAATACAATCAAAGTGCAATGGAGCTTGTTGATTGGCTCGTAATTGCTATAAAGCAACGTTGGCGACAGGCATTGAACCCATTTCCATAGCATCATGTTGTGTTGTACTTGTTCAAACACACACGTGAGTGTAAATTGCGTTCTACAGGCCCTTGATAAATGGACGCTTTCCTTTCCGGTCGCTTGCATTTACTGTTACGCCGGTGTTCCAGTTGAAGATGATGATGATGAGGGACATATCTGTACTAACCTTTCAGCAGATGATGTACGCAAGGAAGTTTTGCAGACGTTAGCGTTTTTTGATACATATCATTCCATCTACAATATTCTTGTTGCAATGCATCTTGAGCAAGCCATCACCACAGAACACTTTATACTTACCTATACAGAGATGATTGCTAATTATGATCATGTACAGGGAATGTACGATGTGCTGTGGACAAAGGACTATCAACATGGAGCTTCACTTTCAACGGAGGATCAGGATTAAGAAATTAAACACATCGATTGAAATCAACGAAAGTTCTTTATTGTATATTAAACAAATACAGTGGTTGACGTACAATAGACAAGATGCTAGTGACAAACAGTTACAAGAAGGTATACATGACAACATCAGGAATAATTTGTTCCTCATTGACCATAGCGGAACAACCAGTTGCATAACAAACAGGATACAAAGTTCATATAAATAAAATAGTCTCCCCCAATACAACGTTGAGTGACTGTGTGCCACATGAGTACCATCACCACCACAACCACAACCACATACAGAGTCTTTTCCCTTGTAAACATACTACCCTTGGTTTTTGGTGTTCATATAAACACGGTTACAAATATTTGTTTTCACTTGCAGGAACTAAGATGTGCTGCTACAGATACCGAACGTACCACTAATTACAGTATTTATTAATTTAGAATTTTTTGTGCCGTATATACACGATGTTTATTCAGATACATAGATAATATTTTGGTTTTATTAATAAACGGCATTCTGTACCAAAATATTGTAATGGTTATGAGTCGTTTTCTATGACCACCAACGTTAATTGTAAATAATGATAAACAAGTATTCCTATAAGAAGATAAACATGTGTTAACTTCCACGTTTTGTTCTTAACCTCGAAATCCATAAGGAGCTGTCATATATTGTTTTTTCTCAATAGGATTTACTTTACGTCGTTTGTGTTGTTGCACAACAACATGGCGTTTCACCTGAGATTTGCAAACGACACTAAGGTCAGGTTTTCTAAGAATACGATTTGGTGCAACGATTTGTTTACTTTTATACGTAAACTTCCCTACCTTAAACATATCCATGAATGTAATTTTTTCTCGTGTTCGCTGATTAAGTGTTATACCTCGATTTTTGATCACGTGGATTAATTGACCCGTAGATATTTCCTTTCGCTCGAAACAATAATGTTTTGGCCCTTGAGAAGAGAAACGACGTATTGTCCACCCCGCAGGCACTTCATCCTTAAGCTGACATAGGTAATTACCAAGAGGCAGCAATGGCGATTTATTATGTTGTCTAACATAGATAACACTGTCGGTATCACAATACGAAAAGTCGAGCTATACCCACAGTACTCATTGCTTCATACAGTCGTAGTCTCGCCCATGATGAAAGTAAAATGACAAGCATGAAATTGCTGAAGGCGTAAGGCGTATTTTGCAACTCGAAATCTCGATATGTAACAAGAAGATTACTGCCTACGAAATTCACATGAAGAATTTCCAAATAAGGAGCATACACAGTTTCATTAAACTCCTGAGTTGTAACAATCTTTGTTCGTGGAAGATCACACCTTTGGGTCCCCTTCCCAAACAAAGAATTTAAATATATTTTTGCAATGAATCGAAGACCCTCGTTCTTAGTAATGTTATCATTCTCAAGATGAATGCCCTCATGATTAAAATAATCCCGATTATACTGTTGTTTATTCTCCCTATTTTGACAACTCTCGGGAAAACCGGAGGCTTCCTGCTTCATTTTAAGAAACTTTGCTATGTACCCCCAAAACAAGTCCACTGACATTTCTGATTCCTAAATCTCATTCGTTTGCATAATTTCATACCCTGCATCTAATGCAGCATGAAGCTCGGGGGTACAAGAAACACCTTTGATAGCTCGTTCTTCGTTTGTATGAGTACATTCCGATGTATGTAGCGTTTCCATGCAGGTTTAACATAAACCGAACAATAGCTTGTTGTGAGTATTGTAGGGTAATATAGGAATTTCTAGATCTGTTGAAGGATAGACTTTACAAAAGACTAAACCGTGAACATGACGGGGATCAGGCATGTCCATGCCTTTATGCACAGTTACGAGTCTAACTGGAAGTGGACGGGTAGCCATGACCCATGGGTAGAGAGAAGTGAAATCTATAGAATCTATTTGCATTCGTAAAGGCTTTGAAATCATTCGGTTTGTCCGCCTTTAAACGCATCCTTTGGACAGAGGGGTTCTTCAATATCTGAACAATGATCGCGAAGAAATGTCTGTAGAGCTGGAGACGTCTTTACCTGTTTGTGTCACTCACATTCCCATATGGACACAACATTTACATTACATGTCTGACGTAAAAACTCTTCCCTTGTCATAGTGTCGGCATATCGACTATTGAGAATACGACCTTGTTTATCTACAGCTAAATTTCTGAGTTGGGTCTGGCATTGATGACCGTGATAGTAACAACCGTAAAACTCATATACAGTATGGGTATTTCTATCATATCCGTCAACCTTGAAATGTTTAAATTGAGCCTCACCGCCACGTTCATAGCTTTGTAACTTGACGTTATGTGTATATTCAATATACCT
>JAGDQP010049830.1:665-14401 GCA_022664845.1 Lepisma saccharinum | reverse complement strand
ATATATATATATGAGCTCCTGCGTAGCCTAGTCGGTAGCGCGCTCGACTTCAGTGCGAGCGGTCCCGGGTTCGATTCCCGGTGGGGACTTAAAAATTTCGGTGTTGACACAGCATCGTGAGGACAATTGGGGAGCTACTGCGAATAAAAGACAGTGACGATCACAATGAGAGCTTCGGCTCTCCTCTCCCAACCCGTCTGGTCAGCGTGGGAGCAGTAGACCAACTCCTCCCGTCGGGGAGAGGCCTCATCCACTAGTGGATTGAATATGGCTGTGATTTATATATATACAGTGTGGACAAAAACTCATTGTCAAAACTCTAGGACATCAAAATAAGACATCTGTCTTTGTAATTTCGGAGCTACAGACTGCTGAAAGCGTGGGAAAATTAAATTTGGAGCTTGATGTTTCTAATACCACTAACAGTAGAACTGCGGGGGCAATCTCATCACAGTCATCAGCAACCGTATTCAGAAACGCTTTTTACAAGTGACTAGCGCTGTACTAACGGTTGATTAACAAGCTTTCACTCGTTAGTACAGCGCCAGTCATCCCCCAAAAATGTTTCTGAATACGGCTGCAGGTGTTTTACGTGACGCTTAATTTACAAATTCCTTTTACAAACAAGTTTTTATGTTTCTTTCTTCCATCACCTAAAAAAAAAATACAATTATTTAAGTTGTATCCAAATTGTATAGCCTCTTTTCAATAAAAATCAAGGAAAGGCATTCAACAACAAAATATGATTCGTTACAGAACCGAGAAAGATGATAATTATACGAATTTGCAATGAACGTCGATCATAACAACCTTCACGCACTTGTGCTAAGCTACATTCAATCGACAGCATCCTTCAGGTGACGTCAGACACCATTCAGCCAATTAGAATAAAAGAACGGAAATGCAGGCAAAGCTCATAGAAAGAGGATAAAGAGAAGACTCACCATAAGATAGTGATTCTATTCGTATTCCCGGCAGAGAAGATCAAGCATATTTGCCAATATGATAGCAAAAGTTCGTTCTCTTTTGGGAAGAAATATTTTTACTTCAGCTAAAAAATCGAGTAAGATTGTGCCAGGATCAGTGGGAGGAAATCCGTTTCAAGTAAAGTGCTAGTTTTAAGTTCTATGATTTTATGACCAATTGGTCGTCTGTTTCCGTTAAAGATTTTATCTGTTATCATCCATGCGTTTTTATAAGATTATGTCTCTGTTAATTAAATTAATAACACATCCAATTGTGTATAAACTAGGGAATTATGATTTACGGACACATTGCTAATAAAAACGTATGTTTATGTCGAAATAAATTTTGAAACTACATTAGGCTTAAGAAAAGTGTCCGAAGTGAAAAATTGGAAGCCAAGACATGTTTAATCACTTCCAAATGATGAGAATACCCAATCTATACCGATAATGTATTGAATACAGGAATACATTAAATTATGTACAAGACAATTTTAAGAAATAGGGACAAATAGACATAGTAGACATTGTAAGTCGCAGTATGATTTGATAAAGTGGGAATACTGATTGCAGAAAAGTTCCATACGAACATTAGGTCTGCTTCATTGTAAGCACTTCATGCTTCTGTACTATTAACTTTTCATACTTGGTACAACCTAACCTCAGCTAGTGTAGCATATCAAATATGAAGCTAAAATTTGGGAATTATGGAACAAAAACAGATTAACATGTACAGTTATACGGTTCACAGCTCCGATTCACTACTTCAAGTAACGGTGAATGGAATCTGTGACAAGTGATGCGACAGAGTAGAATCACCGGTACTTGGATCAGTAAGTAAATCGGAACTGTTGAAAAAAAACACTAAACATAGAAGAGAAGGTTGTAAACGAATAATCACAATCTCATTAGAATTGAAATGATACACAATAAATTAGAAAGTAACTTAATCTAACCCAACCTAAAACTAACGTATTAGTAAAATATGACATGATAAAAAACAGTTTTTGTATGTTCGTGAATAAAATACAGCTGTTTAATACTGTTGAAGTAATAATAGTAAAAATAGTGGCATTACTATAGTAGTGACGCACCAATTTTAAAATCACTAAAACCAAACCAAAATCGATTTCCTTTTTCGTAAATTATCTTAAATTACTGAACATATGAACGTGGAGGTTAGGTAAAGTTAGGTGCGGTCATGTATCTTTACAAAATATATTTTGACACATATTCACACTTACCTTCAGCACACAGGCGTGTTAACTCTCCCAATTTCCATTAGAAAGTCGTGTACAATTGTTTCGGGGCCTTTTCCTTTCCTTAGATAAATACTCTGCTAAATAACATTTAAAATGCACTTTCCCTCGTCATTCCCATACGATTCAACAACAATAACGCAAGAAATGTCATAATCATCACAAAAACACGCCATTTCAACACTACCTTATCGCCTTCCGCCACAACATGCAGTGCGTCCTAAAACATCTTCAAAACTATATCATTATTCACTTCAAATGTTACCAACATCAATATTTACCTCCCTAATACTCTCAAACATCACACAATTATCTCAATTCCCCCTGTAAATTTCTAAAAATTGGTGCGTCACTACTATAGTTAACCCAAAATAGTTGATAATATAATATCTAGTAATCCATTCATAACGAATATTATTGTTGGAAGCACAAACATAGTAAAGAAGAATGCATTGAATGCATGAAATCCAGTCTACAATTGTTGTTAAAGACCTTTTTATATTACTTCACTATTCGACTGTAAGGAGTGCCTGTAACTCCTCATAGGTAAGGATATGAACTTCGTCCAGAAGTGTCTTTTCGAGTACCATAATTTGTGACGAATTGATATGCTTCTACCATAATCATTTTATGAGAAACATCGTCTTATTAAGAGAATTCATTTTTAAGGTCTTTTGGCTTCTTTGGCTCAGGTCTGGATGATTTAGAGCAGCGTGTCTCAATTTTTTCATGCCGCGACCCCCCAAAAGTGCTTTCCTTGTTTTTAATAAGCTAGTTTGGTTTCACTTTGTGTGTGTTGAAGACTTCTGAACGCTATTTAGTACACCCCGCTGGCGACCCCCTTGAATACAACCCGGGACTCCCCTGGGGTCACGACCCCTACGTTGAGAAACCCTGGTTTATAGGATGGGGAAGTTATCGCCCAGAGCCTTACTTAAGGTACTAACAAACATTCGTCTGGTAAAACAGGGAAATCGTGGAAAACCTTAGAATGGATAGTTGGCCTCAGGGTTCGAAACCACGAACCTACCTATTGCCACTCTGATGTCGGCGACGTTATCGCCTGGTCTTCTTGAGAGTTAATAGTTTCCCCACATAATAATGCCCGTGAATGCAATCAAAACTTTTGCTTAAGCGTGAAAAATTGCCACATTTTTCATAGTAAATTGCATTCAGTAGCCTCCTGTCGAAGAATAGAAGAAGCATGTGGCCATAAATAAAATTCAAATTAAAAAAAAAAAAAGTATGCTTACATTTGTTAATAACTTTATGACAAATTGCAGAATTGGGATACCACCGGAACCTATATGTTTCACTTACTTATGTGAGAAATCTTCATATCCTGACAGCAGGGATTCCGCCAGGATTTTCAGTTTTGGGAGGGATGTAAAGTCAAATCTGGGAGGGTGTAAGTGGAGTTTTGCACGGTTTCTATCGATTTTGGACCGTAAACAGTTTAAAATTGGGAGGGTGTCCTTGAAAATTTAGGAGGTTACAACCCCTCCACAGGGAAGGGGGCTGTCAGAATCACTACCTGCCAGTGTTCGAAGTAGAGTTGCCAACTACAAATTGTTTAAAAACCGGACCTTTCGATTTATTTCAGTTTGGAAAACGAACATACAACATTAACTTGTTTGCTGAGATTTTGGTGTTTTGAGAATTCCCCCAATGAGAATATTAATCATACAACACACTAAGAATAATTACTGCACTCACTTCACTATTATCTCAAACCCAACTTTAATGAAAAAAAATAATCAACAATGCGCATGCTGTTTGTTACAGTGTCAAACAAAAAGTAATCCAGTGCAGGAACTGTGAAAGAATAACGGTAGTGAAGATTTACGAAAAGTCATTCAGAGCAAGGCTTCGAATTCACAAATACGTAAACAATTTATTTCTTCGGAACCAGAGTCGTTTAAGACATCTAACCATTTACAACAAAACACAATGGAAGTAAAAGTTATATTTTAGTCATAAATTTCGGACTCAAATTACAATGTAGAAAATAATGCTGTATTGTACCAGAGATAGCTGGATAATAAATACATAGAAATATATTTACATTAGCTTGAAACTAATATTAGCAGGATTAATAATGTACCTTTTAAGAGGGCTCCTCACCCCAACCCCCACATTTTAACATTTTTCAAAATATTTTAAAAACTAAGAGTACAACCATTAATGTAATTTCATAGCGCACTAGAACTTACAAATTACTATGAAATACAATGGACAGCGATCTCGAGATCTTGTCCATTGATGAGTGATACGTTTTAAAAGATTATGACGTCATTATTTAGTTGAAGTCTCAGTACTCATCAGTTGACAAGATTTCGAGATCGCTGTCCATTGTATTTCATAGTAATTTGTAAGTTCTAGTGCGCTATGAACTTACATTTTTGGTGGTATTCTTAGTTTTGAAAATATTTTGAAAAATGTTAAAATGAGGGTGTTGGAGCGAGGAGTGTGTCATGAGCAATCGAGTGTCCACGTCTAATATACGTCTGCGTAAATTAAATTATGGCTAAAAATAAAAAAATAAATAGAATGTAATTCTCAAAGTGACAATGAAAATTAAAGAGGATGCAAATAGCCCTCTTCGGTCCGAAAGGGTTAAAAATGTAAGCCACCCTTACAAAGTATTCTATTGCAGCAAAAATATATATTACAGGATTTAGAAGTAAGTACATATTTTATTATTCAGGACTGACAAAAATGGTTTCATCAGACCTAAAAAAACCTGCAATTAGCTCTTTGAGACTACAAACTTTAAACTTGTAAGACTTCACTCACAATGCAAACGGTTATATTTAAACTTTAACTTGATTGCCGTTTTGAGGAATCATCTCTTAAAACCGGACCTTAGGCATCCGGTTTGAACTTGTAACTGGACACCGGACAATTGCCCTAAAACCAGACTCTCCGGTTGAAAACCTCTAACTTGGTTAGAGGTTCTAACCCACTCCGGTTCGAAGTGGGTTAGAAAAGGTAAGGAAACGCTTGCACCTAGTGGTGGCGATTGACTATTGAAAGTTAAGGCAACGAGCTAAAAGGTAGGGGAACGCTAAATCCAAACTGAGAAAAGTGGTAATCATGTTCACTATCCATATTCAGTAGCTTAAATATAAATACTGCATCACTAACTGCAGTGCCAAAACAAGATTGTTTACATTGATTCTTTGTAATGAATAAAATAATACAATAGGGAAGCAATGGCACAATTAATCTTCAATAATAAACTATGGAACCATTTAGCCATTGTTCCTTATTTGTTTCACAATATTAATTGAACGAATCCCTTGGTTGTCAGGAGCTATAAATCTGAATCAAATGAACTGTGTTCAGAACCAATTTTATAAAAAAAAAGTTTAGAGTAAAATGGCCTTTAAAGTACTTACAGTGAAGTAGACCCCAAATATTTATAGCTCGAGACTCCCAACTACAAAATTTGAGTGCATAGGGAAACCAGGATTGGCAATAGCTCACATAAGGATACTTTTCTGGAACTACGACTGAGGTTCTATTTCCGCAGTGGAAGATTCACCTACATAGAAAAGGTTAGATTCGCTGGATAGATTTTAGATACTCCTCCGAACGCTCTAATGGCCTAATCTAACCTAACCTGGCATTAAGACAAAGCTTATTTACGACCACGTTTTGAAATACTGGTGGTGGTGTTCCCAACTTGTCTATTAACTCCCCCCCCCCCACGACAATCTCTCCGGGAGAGTTAAGATGATTTAAAGTAATATCAAACAACGAAGAGCGGTTTCAAACAAAATGTCCCGAAGTCTATAAATAGGAAATTTAGCAATTCACAATCGAAATTGTATCTAATACATCTATTTTAATCAAGAATGTCCAGTACCCTTCTAGCTCTTTTTTCTTATTTTGAAGGCCTCTACACGGTGGCGCATTTTATTTTTTAGTTGTACTATTTTTTCAACGCTCTCTCTCGCACACACACACATAACCTAAGCTTATATAGGGTGGCCATTTGCAACTCCCAAGAAAAGGACCTTTTTGCTTTGCCAAAATACACAAATTACCTAATTATAGTACTTAACAAAATACTGTGGAACCTCAATAACTAGAATCTGAAGGAGAAAGGACAAAATTCGAATTATCGAATATTTCGACTTAGCGAGGTTCGGGTTATTAAGAGGAATGACATGAAATTTCGAGACAGAGAACCGAAACTGATTGACGCTTCTCTTCTGTAGTTAGAGTCCTGCATAAAAAGTGAAGAAGCTTAATCTTGTAGTTTATTAACAGCGTTTGCTTCAGCAAGATGACTAAAGTAAATCCTTTAAAAGTTTGTTATTCGCCAGTGGATTGGCAACGACCAAAATTTTACCACAGATGGCAAAATTATATTTTGTCAGATATGCCAAAAACAGATTACCTGTGACCAAAAATCACATTTTCTGCAGCATAAAGATTCTGCAAGGCATGCCAGTAGCATCGAGAGAAAACAGAGGATCCAGTTCCAACCACTAATTTCGGTTTTTTTTCTAGCCCCTCTGAAGAAAATTTTAATAAACGTTTATGTGAGGCACTAGTATCAGCAAACGTGCTGCAGAACCCAGTATTTTAATAAATTTCTTGAATACATCAGTGACTGTAAGATACCAGGCGAATCAAGTTTAAAGACATATTTGCAGCAGTTATACCAGGAAAAGATTGAATTCACCAGAAAAAACGTACAGGACGGTAACGTAGATAACATAGACTTTCAACGAGACCCCCCTTTAGCTGTGTTCGTTTCATCGCTAATGTCGTGGTAGGTAAGTTCGACCCCACAAAATCTGGTGAATCTCGTATTAAGCAAAATGCTGCAGTAAACTAACCACAGCACCATAGCCTGCACCGTCAGAGAAGCCATACGCATTCTATGACCAGCAGAAAACCGAGATTAGAATTTTCTACCCAGCAAGCCAGGCGACGTCATCCCGACAGTGACATTTGATCGGCGAAAGTCGGGCGGGTAAACGTCGGGTTTTGAAAAATTCCGACAAGGAGCCGACGTCAGTGAGCAGGGGCTAGGTGAGGTTTCACCCCTATGCCGACAAGTCGGGGACCGACGGCAACAAGAAAAGTTGCTCGACGACCAAACGCCACTTATGGGTTGGCACCGACCTTCCCTCAATTATCTCCCGACTACTATTTGGGACCCCTGCGGCATTGCAAGTCGTCCAATATGGTGTTCTTGGTCGGCATTTGGCTTGCTGGGTACTTTTTGTGACCAACAGTGTGGCCTACATGATCAAGGCGGGAGAGACATTGAAAAGTTTCTATCCTGACATGCTTCACATCACGACTCTTGCTCACGACTTAGCCTACACTGGTTGGCTGAAGAGGTTAGAAAGTTTCCCAGAAGTGAACAACATTATCTCATGCGTGAAAGAAGTCTTTCTGAAAGCTCCAGAATGTTCAAATGTTCAGAGAAATTCTAGCACAATCACCTCATCCACCAGAACGAACCATCACCCGCTAGGAAACTTGACTGGTGACAGCATTCTACTATGCCAACAATTTTGAAGATATCAAGAGTGTTGTAGACACGTTTGACGCATCCAGCATAGCAAAGGTAAGCCACTCTTCAGAATAAGAACATCATGACTTCACTGACAAATTTCTTTTGAATGTATTTATTGTATTTTAAGAGAGAGAAACTTAAAAAGAACTATCTGAGTATGTTAAAAACTAAAGTTTTAATGCTTAAATAATAATAATTAGAGTGTTAAAAACATGAAAATCCGGACCCTGCTGCTCGGGAAAGTATCTAAAGTCCAGCCGATTAGGAAAAGTTAGGGTAGTTTATATACGCCGTTAAGCAAAATAACGTTATACCAGAACCTTTGACTAAGCGCCTAAGTCAAAAGCTTTCAGTGGGTTGGGCTGGTATATTGGAATCGAAGAACAATTAAGAAAAGTAGAAATATACAAAAGCTTCGTAAGTGGAAATCTAAGTTTCATCAGATTTTGCTCGAATAAAAATAAATCCTATGATCCATTTAAATAATAATGTATTCAATATTACGTAGACAATACAACGTGTGAGTAATGATACTGAAACATGGTCTGGCATAGTTAAGGACAAAAATCACACATCTGATAGGTAGTTGAGTCCCTGCCGTTGGGTGCAGTATGAATGTAATTGATGCAAACATCGTGCCTGTACCAAATTGTCTCTATCGTGATCACCTAACAAAGCATATTTATCTCATTCATCAAGAATTACATCTTTAATGTCATCATCATTATCATCATCACACATTACATTATCTTTAGAAATGCAAGACACTTTCTACATTTCTTCAGGGCGTAGAGTGTCAGTTTATTTTTCGCATTTACGATTGTGCAAGAGTCGACGACGCGGCAATTTGCTCATGTGCTTTCTCTTATTGTCTCTTTTGGACTTCTATCAGTTTTTTTAGGTATTCTTGTTAAAACTTTGGGATGAGTGCCATGGTCGCAACTTTCCGCATCTTTTTCCCACAGACATATGATGGGCAAAGACTATATCTCATAACAGCATAGAAATTAAATTTGCAAGGAAACTTAAGCTGTTTCTTTCGGGTTAAATCCTGCAAACTCGGTCAATGGATTTATCCGAATTGCCATCTTGAAATCTAAATTACTATTATACCTTGTAAATTTACCCGTATATTCTACTAAATAAGAAGATACCATATCGCCTTATAGTGAAAATAAAAAGCTACGTTACAGTTTACTTTTAAGCAGTTGTTAGAAGAAAATGAAGAACATAGCCGTAATGAAGAACATTCTTCGAATGAGTGGAAAATATCTACGACAAGAATTCATTGCACATTCAGATTCTCAAACTATTGTAATTTCTGTGATATGTATGTACTGATCGCGCTTAACCCAGTGATGGAAATTTCCTCACTTTGCCATAAATCTCGCAAACTACACTACTTCTTGTATCACAGGTAGATATATTTATAAAGCCTACATTTACTGACTAATATTGTTCATACGAAAGAAATTTTCTCGGATGGTGTTTAATTGATGTGCTTAAAATACTTACTAGCATACCATAATTACCTAAACTAATCCAGCCTGAACTTATCTTACCTAACATTAAGACAAATTTAAGGCGACTTAATTTTCATTTAGCTAATATAAGGAACTTACTCTAATGTAACATAATGGAGCCTCTAAAGTCATCCACTACTAGCATGCATGATTACGGAGTATAGGGTTGCCAAGTGTTGGGACGCCTAGTGTCCGCAAAACCGGACGCCTAGTGTCCGGTTTTAAGAATGTTTCATAAAAAGGACATTTACAGTTATTATTGTGAATGTAGACTCAGAATTTTAAAGTTCGTAGTCCTGAAGCACGAATTGTAGCTTATTTTTGGGTCTGGTGAAACCATCAGGGTCGGTGCTAAGGGAAGGCGAGAGGAAGCGGTCCCATCCTCAGTTTTCGCCTCTGTCTCTCCTCTCGCCTCCCTAACAGAATACTGTTGGATGAAAGAATTTAATAGTTCAAATTAAGTATACGGGATTACAATTATGAAGATAAACCATTAATAAATTATAATTACTATGCCATAAGAAGCGGATGTTAAAAAACTGTTGATACCGAAATTAACAAAGGAAAATGGACAGTCACCGTGACTCGAGTCAGACCCGAATCTCCCAGTTTCAGATTGGACAAGCTATCCATTGCACCACCAAGACATATTCAATTCTCTCTATGTATAGAATACTCTTCAAATCTTTACACTCTCCTAATTTGAGTAGGTAGTTTGTTATGAAGTTAAAGTACTCCATATGTTTGGAAATTTGAAAATTGGTGTGCCGTGATGGTATAATGGAGAGGATACCCGACCAGAAATTTGGAGGTCCGAGTTCTAGTCCTGGTCACGACGACTGCCAATTTTTCGGTATTAATTTTAGTTATTTACCTCACCCAGCGGTTTCTTATAAGAAATGTATATTTATTTTAGGCTTTTTGGTGGGACAGTAGCAAGACTTACAAGTTTGCCGCTTCGACTCTCCTTTTCGTAGGCTCCGGACTGTTTGCTCCTTGGGTCCTCATCTGGTACTCCATGTTCAAGAAGAAGCCTAGATAATTCCTTGTTGTGACAACGATTTTAAGAGGTCAGTCTTGTAACAGAATACTTCAAGGAGGTTCTAGTGCTACTGTTAAGTTAGATTTATGAATACGTTACTATTGGTGGGTTACACCAATCTTCGTTAGGCTTTAACGAATCGTAAAGTAACTTTAAGCGATTTAAAATGCATTACAATCGTTAGCTAACGATTTGTTAAATTCTTAACGAAGGTCGGTGAAACCCACCTATAAAATATTTTGTAAGCAGGAATTAAAAACCTGTTTAAAGTGGCGCTCAACTGCTAAAGTAATATTTAGATTCTAGAGTTAACTTCAGGTATTTCGCTCGACTGCCCAAATAAATTCTCGAACACACCCAGCTTTAATTTGTATTGTTTAAAATTAATAGAAACCCTACTAAACCTTTAATTTTGACTTTACCCTCCCTCCTAAACTGGAAATCCTGTGAGAACCTTTGGTTGATTTGTACTAATAAGGTAGATATATTCGGAGCTAAAATGTGATGTCTTCAGTTTTCCAATGACACCAAGCTGGTGTAAATGTTAGTTTTTTTTAAATTAAACTTAGTTGGTTTATTTTATATTGACAATAAACATCACATGTGAAATAGAATGCAGTTTTGCAAACCGTGAATATTGTACTAGGGGAAACGTGGAAAATCTTTATTTTAATACACGCACATGAAACAGTACTTTGTTTCACTTTTGGGTCCGTTGTTGCGCACCTATATAAAAAAAAGTACCTTATGATTTCCATTACTCTGTCCGTCCGACCGTACCCCAAAATAAATCTCAGGAACCACAGGTGTAGAGAAGAGATTGAGGTGTTATTGGAAAGCTCTTGGCTAACCTAGCTCAGAACATCCTACACCACCTTTATTCGTGCTGTAAGTTAGTGTTACCAACCCACTAAAAAGATAATTTTCAAATAGGTTCAATACTTTTGTACGTATCCGTATGAAACTTGGCATCAACATTATTCGACACGTCAGAAACGTACTGTTGATGTCCCCGTCCTAGGGCGCCTTAGTTTTCAGTGTTGCAAAGCGATTTTAAGAAATTTTTTGAAATTGGTTCCATATCGTTATACGCAATGGTCGAAGCTAGGCGGTATGCACAGGTATCGTATACCGGCTCTGGTTTTTGAGAGCTAAACACATACCGTTACTGAAACACACGCTATGCGTGTTCTTATATCACTTTCTGATTTGCGTAGGCAAATATTAGGAAAACACCGTTTCTGCTTCTTTCACACTTTGAACACTGGTTATACGCATTCGCATCAAACGTCGTATTATAAACGTTATTCGACACAAGAGAAAAATACTTTGGGTGTTCCCGTGTGTTAACTAACCTATTTCATAAAAATAAATTTTTGTGTATCTTAGACAGTGTCGTATCTAAAAATTTTCCTATGGGGGCAAAGTTAAATTTTGCCACCCGTTTCACCGCCCTTTCCATCGTTTCTTAGCCAAACAACATGTCTGGGAGATGGACGGCCACAACATTGTCTCGCATCACGCAGTGTACTTTTGCCATCTCTGTTGTGGCCTGTTGTAGACCTACCTATCTGACTTGAATCGCAGCTTTAGAGATGAAGCAAGGTTGTATGGAATAACATAAAAAATGTCTTAGCGCGCCGGTACTGAAATTTTGAATACGTTTAGGTTAATTTCAATTTAATATGCGATTTTACTTCCTGTTTTAGGAGCTTTTATTTTTTATTTTTAGCTGTTTGCCGCCCCCTAAACGTGCCGCCCGGAGCGCTTGCCTCCTTTTGCCCTCCTAGATCTGACACTGATCTGAGATGCTATCAAGGGAATAGTTAGTAGAATTGCGCTCACTTGTTTCAATTTAATCTGTTCGCGTACATCAGAATCATATAGGTTAATCTATTTATTTAGTGTGCTATTTGATGTTGCAAATTGCTTACAATAGACACTGTAATTGGTCATTACGCCTATTGTCTCTGTACCCAGTGGCAGATTCAGGATATTCGTGCGGAGGGAGTGAAGGTTGAATAGATTAGGGACATTTTCGATATGTTCCCGATAAGTGAATTTTTTAAGTATAAATTTATCATATTTTCCTTCGTATTGCTAAGTTTCATCAATAAATATGATAACGGTATTGCGTAAAATTGATAATTCTTCATAAACTAAATTTGCCCAGAAACAAATCAACCCGTGAAATGAAATTGTCAATAATGTGAAAATAGGTGAAATTCTGTGATTTTTGTCATGTGAATAGTTGGCGTAAACATGCACTTAGACAAAAGATGATTGTTTATAATAAAATAATGTTCCTTTCCTTGATATATCGATGCATCCAATCTTCTACGATCTTTATCCTTTCATACGCGATTGTTTACAAGTACAGTTTTTCCTGCCGCACCCTGTATAAAATTCCTTTTGAGGCACCATGTACATTTTTTGATTCTGCGTGAAGAGAATACATTTCGTTCGAATATAATTCTGTAAAAATGGTATTGTTCTAGGTATGTTTATTCCATTTATTTAATTATTTGGGAATTATTTTATTCGTCTTGTGTCAGTCAGACGGTGAATTTTTAACTTCTATTCTTATCTAATTCTTCATTGTGTTTATTTTATACGATTGTGTTTTCCGAGTAATGAATTGTTTTTTTATTGGACAATATATTTTCTGATGGACGTGCTGTGTTTTATATAATCTATGGTACTAAAATAATAAGTCTTGTAGGTATATGTGTGAAGCTATTTTCCTGATAATCGTGCCCTCCGTTCCACATATGCGCTATCATATGAAATTTTATGATGTTGTGGATTCACATAAATTTGTACGGGCTGAATTTGTTGAATTTTTGAGGATCCGCGAGTGAGAAAAGAGGAGAAAAAGCAAATAATAATAATAATAATAATAATTTTCTGGGTGTATGTGACTACTTCATTGAAACCTACGTCCTTCACCCTCATCTAGTGTCATATGAGAACTTATGATGTGAGGACTTCAGATAAACTTGTTGAGCCTCGGTTAATTGAACCATAGAGGCTCCAGAAGTTTAAGAAAATGAAAAAAGCGAAGAAGAATAACCATTCAGGGTGTATTTGGGTATTTTCTCGAGAACCGTGGCCTCTATCCTCATATAATTATGTGATATTATATAAAAGTTTATGATGTGCAGGTTTCACGTAAATTTGTACAGTTCAAATTAGTTCAACCATTGAGGCTAAAGGAGCGAAAAAATGAGAGAGAGAGAAAAAAGATGTCAGCTTGATAATTTCTACAATCAACACCAACAAGAGAGAACTAATTTCAAAGCTCAGGTAGCCCATATTGAGTCCCTCCACTTTGTAAGGGAACTCAACCAACCAAAGTAACCACGAAGTAAAAATCAACCATTGAGGCTAAAGGAGCGAAAAAAT
>JAGDQP010049829.1:0-14402 GCA_022664845.1 Lepisma saccharinum | reverse complement strand
TAATCATTTGTAATCAGATAACTGTAAACTGTGTTCTTCGGGACGGTAATTTTGTTAACTTTGTTCTTGTATGTAAATAAAGGGTTGAGGGCTATAAACCAATCCCGTACACCTTTGGCTCTACCAAATCAAAACTGAAGGGAACATTACGATATCCTTAGCAGGGACATACAGGCAGAAGCTAAAATCTTCGATCAATTAATGTAAAATTTAGCATTATTGTAGAAACATGTATGAATTTTTCAAATCTGGAATTGGCAACAGACCGCTTTAAGGGGTATATGCAAGTAGCATCGGAGCATTAATTTTGTGAGTTTTGAGATTAATATGACAATCATTGGAATTTCTAAAATAACATTTGGAATTTTGTAAATGCTTCACCCCCTTTCTTACACCCCTGTGTCCCCCGTAAGGCCAAAATAACATTACAGATTTGAAAAATTAATTTCTGCCAATAATCCCTGTTAAGGGCATTTGTGGAGTTTTTAAATTCATTTTTGGACTTGGGCTGTAGTCCCATATCAGTCACTGGTACATACCAGTAGCATCGGAGCATTAATTCTTGACTTCTGTGATTAATCTGATGCTCATTGACATTCCCAAAATAAAAATTGGGGATTTTTGTAACACTTCACTCACCCTTTGTTACGCTCATTGTTTCCCCGGAGGATCTTGCCCAAAATAATGTTCGAGACACCTATATTATGTAATAACTAGCATTGCGGATGGGTGTTATTGTATTTTGTAACTGATAATATTCATTTGTCGCAAAATCTTTACAAATAATTATTGGAGAAAACTGCTTTCTAAATTTAACATTGAGTCTCCCATAAGGAAAATGAAATTTTGTGTTTACGCCCCCAAGAGAGGGGCTAAATGGTGATTTTGTCCAATTTACTCTGAAAATTTTAAAAAATACAGACATTTTTCAATAAGAATACTAAATTTTACATTAATTGTGTGAAAACATCAACTTCTCTCTTGTTCTAGAAAATAACACGTTATGGAACAGTCTGTATTTACCAAACAGTAAATAAGAAAGTGTAGTTAATCTAATTCTAATGTTTTTTTTTCTCGGAACATAAATGGAGGAACGTACTTACTAGGATCAAAGAGAGATTTGTCTATCATCAAGGAAAATATACATATCGAAAGTGGCAACCACAGATGTATGTATAAAAGTGAAAACAATTACATATCCGATGTTACATGAAATGAGTTTTAAGGTAAAGAAACCGCTATCTAAGATCTAAAGTATTCTATTACATTGTATATCTCTTGATGATCATATAAGTTGGCTTTCTTTTTCCAGAGCTTTCTGGTCCTCGATGTACCCTTTTCCAAGAAGGTTAAGCCAAAGATTTGAAATAGCTTGTAGGAAATTCCTTTATCCCCCCGTGAAATGACTACATAGGGTATCACAATGCTTGATATTAAAAATACAGTTTGCTGGATCATCCAAGGTGCTCAAAAGAAAGTCCTTCAACGGTCTCTTGCCGACCGAGTAGTCGTGTGGTGTAAGGCGTTAGGCCAACGACTAAATGGTCGCGGGTTCGAATCGCGCCTGGGCATGGATGTTTGTGGATTTTAACTCTGGGCCAAAGTCGATAGTTATTAGACAGGCCTATATAAAATCAAGGTGTACTCGTACCTTATAGGGTACTTTCAGATAGATGTTATCCATATTATATTGAACGATTTAGACACAACCCATGGGTACACTGATTTGTTAAGTTTTTGTTATAAACACAGTAAGTTCACTAGTCACAGGATTTACCCAGTTTATGCACAATATTACCAAACTCACCTAATTTTTTACTTCCAAACTTAGTCATTCTTAATCTTTCGATTGATTTGCTCTCGAATTTGAATTTTTGCTTTCTGTCTGGCTCTGAGGTCAAATATATAACATTTTTTAGAATATAACATCAGAATGACATCGGTTTCTTTTATTAACAATTCGATCGAAACATTTTCATATAAGTTTTTTTTAAGTCAGAGTTCTCATTCATAACTCAGATAAAATTAAAGCAGCAGATGTCAGGAATGTAGGCGTAAGAGTATTCATCAGCGCTTGTAAAGGAAACCGTCATACTAAGGCATTCGTGATCTTAATTTTGACCTTTGTTGTTGCTTGAATTGCACTCGAATTGAACTTAACTTACTCAAGGTCTTTAGGCAACTGTACCTCAGGCCTGTCTCTGGTGCTTGAACCGTAGCCGACGCCTGAGTACTCATTACAGCCTGTTCGCAAGTTGCCTAAAGGCCCATAGCCTAAATAAATTCAAATTTAAAATTGAACCTCGATTTTAGTAAAGAAACAGTCGCCATTGCTTTCATGTGTTAGAAATATCTGACGAAAACATTTAAACGTCACTTCACTCTGTATATTCTTATATTGCACATAGTCCTGGTTCTGCTCATAATTTTATTTCGCCAAATGTAACAACGAGGTTTCTGTTTTTGTTATATTGACCCCAAATACGCATGCGCAAGTTTTATTTAAATTAACATCTGCTGGAAGCATGCGTTTATTGTCTGGAGAAGTTCAGCATACTGTTCCCCGGTCTGTATAATCATTTAGTAGTTCTTACTTCTTTTACGTACTGTTTAATCTTTATTTATCTGCAAAAGAAGATTGTAGAAATACATGATGTGATTATACATTTATTTTATGTACCGGTACAAAATTCATTAATAGATTATGCTATATTCGTAAAAATAAATCTATTTTTCGATTCACTTGAATGTTTGGAATCACGTTTTGTTGCACATTGTAAACACTTGTTACATTTAATAATCACTACCCACTTCTGCATTGAAAATTCAGATTAAATACTGTTTACTGTTACAGTCCTGTGAATGTCTTTTAAAGGTTGTTTTAGTAGCCGTTGGCAAGAATTGGACCTGGAATATCGCCAAAATGTACCACACTGTAGTTCTCATGGAGAGTTTTCTTAAGTTCCCGCGCATGTTCCATGTCTCGTGTTTCACAGACCACTTTTACCTGCGAAAAAAGGAAAATAAGTAAAAACTAATTTATGGTTAAGCTGTACATGGTTTCTATTATAGCCTTGTAACTTTGAACTAAATTTTTATGTATAAGTATTTTCATACGATAGGGGGGAACAGTATCACTTGAATGGATTTTGATTTCTCCAGGCTATACAAATGGTCAAACAGAATTAGTTATTCTTACAAGTGATACGCCAGATATTGTATTAACCACAAATTTTAGAAAAGTGAATATTACCATAGTGACAGGAAGAAATATATAAAGGTATAAAAAAACACTGGCGTAACAGGCTTATAGGCCCTGAGCCTGCCCCAACGCCATCTGTCCGTGTTTGGTGGAACTACGTCCACCTCAGCACTGTGCATACCTAACCACGAACAGGCGTATCAGAGCAAAAATGGAAAGTGACACAAAGAAAGAATTCAATACGCATGCTTTCGGTAAGACGTACATCTTTTATAATTATTCCATGTTGAATAAAATTAAAATACAAAGTAACTATGGCGTGAAAGTACAGTGGACCAAAAGGCTGCGTTTTAGGACAAAACGGAAGATATTTTCAAATACTAAAATCCTTTGTACTGTATTAAAGGGCAACGTAAGCCTAATTATGTATCGTCCTGAAACTGACCATTCATGTTAACGTTATCTAAGAATAGATTTAAAGCTTAGATATTATTACAATACGGCCTTGTATCCATCTTGCACATAAAAAACATGATTTCTGACAAGGCTGAGTGATTCTACTTTAAGGCGATATACTTGAAGTACAAGAAGGAGGTGGTATACTTCCGAAACTGTTAAGCTTTGGTTTCTTTTTGTGGTTATTAAAGTATAGTCACCCGTGTCAGAAAGCTGTGTTTTCTTTGTTCAAGATTTAAATCATCTCAAACTAAATTTATTTATAACCTACTACTTATAAGATTGTTCGCATAGAAAAAGGTAAGCTAAACAAAGTGATAATACAATTATTTGCTCTTATATATGAAGTGTTGTCCGGGAAATGTTAAATCTCTGTACTACACGTCTTACTAAACTACCATTTTGCAACATTTTAATGGCTTTCGGTAGGTCTTGTGTCTATTTAGTCTATTTTCTGTCTCGATCTGACCATCTCCCATGACAATAAGAAGTGAGACACATGGATGTATTGTTTGCGTAAACGTAACATGGGGTAATACCGTCACTTTAGCGGTATTCCCCGTTTTTATTGTTTGCGTCATTTTCCCAGTTGGGCTATAGGCAGATAACACAAAGACAAATAAACAAATAGAGCTAGTCTTATACAGGGTGACCCCCCCAAAAAAAACCGCATTTGAAAGGCTAATAAAACAAAAAGTATTGATAGAAACTTGCTTATTGAAAAATATAAAAGGAGATTGAAAACGGCTTGACTAAGGTTCGAAAAGCGTCTAGTGAGTGTTTATGTTTTGAAAGTTTTGTCCATTCTTACCAATACACATTTGTAAACGATTTCTGAACTTTATCATCACCCTACGTGTCATGTCTTGTGGAACAGCTGCTACCTCTTCTTGAATTACTCTCTGGAGGTCGTCAAGAGTGTGGGGCCGACGTGCGTAAACCTTAGATTTAAAGAGAGTTGGATTAGTGATGAAGCACATTTCCACGTGGGTATGTGAACAAACAAAATTTTCGCCGTTGGTCTCATCATAACCGCCGAATCCTGCACGAAAGACCATTACACTCTGATAAAGTGACTGTTTTTTGTGCAGTTTACAGAGATGGCATTATTGTTTCTTATTTTTCTGAAGAGGAGGGTGTAACATTCATGGTAAATGTGTATTGCTAAGAATGGACAACACTTACCAGACGTAATTTTCAAAACATAAACACTTACCAGACGCTTTTGGAACCGTAGTCATAACAAACTGTTTTCAATCCTCTTTTATTTTTCAATAAACAATTTTCTATCTGCAATACTTTTTGTTTTATTAGCCTTTTAAACGTGGGAGTTTTTGTTGGGGGGGGGGGTCACCCTGTACTACATACGCACGAACTAGCTTCATATTTACGCTTTCAAGCGGCACATAAATAGTATATTAGCCAGTAAAGTATGGCATACTTATCTTCAATTTTCCACACCCTTAAATTTAGATGGAATTATGCTGAAAACACTTTTCTGCTAAAGACTTAATCACAACGGACGCTAATTCAGCCCCGTCATAGTTCCAAAACTATCTGATAGATATCAACACTACTCAAACACCACTCTATTTCAGGATTAACGAGATACAGAGGGTAACGCCATTCCCTTGGCTTCCCCCTACTAAATAGTATTTTCAACGTAATGTTATAGTTAAAGAGCAGTATAAGGCACAGTGGCGGTGGGACAGGGAGGTAAATGTATCATTCTGAACAGAAATTGCCCCTTTTGAACCATGTTGAAGAATTCTTGCTAAATAGTGTTAACATTTTCTGTCAAAATTATGTAATTTAACTCTGAAACAACGACGAAATCCAAATTGAAATGCTAAATAAATTAAGTGTGATATAAAAATTGTATTGGAATGGTTTGAAACAGCTGCAAATCTCATGAATATAAGTGTAATACTGTTAGAGCTACTGTTTAATATTTGCAACAACTAGAGCTACTCAGCCTGAAGGCCATAAACAAATTCAAAAAGTAGTTATTGATAAGAGTGAATATTTTGTTAAATACCATATTTCTAATTAAGTACTCATGTAATTTAGGTGTTACAGTTGACTGCAAGAGGTCTATTAAACACCATATACGGAATGTAGTGAGCGAGGTATTTGTTACAAACACTAGAAATGAGAATGATTTAATTTTCTGAATAATAATATTAATTAAAAAATTACAACTTGCTTCTACTGCATTGTTACCTTCATATAACTTGTATAAAAAGACTACGTAAACTTCTTACAAAAGAACGTACCTCAACGCTGAAGATATCAGAAGTAATCCATGCTCTTTCATGCATTATATCCTTAATTGAAACACCTAGTGAGGAGAGAAGGCGTGTTAACTCGGCTATTCCTCCAGGACGATCACTTACGGTGACAGAAAACTTCAATAATCTTCCATCCACAGCCAAACCACGCTCAAGGCATCGCCCTAAAATTGTTGTATCAATGTTGCCTCCACAGAGAGGTATCACAACTCTAAGAAGATGGAGTAATATGAAACCAATAAGTCGAAATCATGTCTATTTACACGAAATATGAGATTATGACTAGAGCGAAGATTTTTATGTTAAAATGAAGGGAAAATACTCTTAGATAATTCTAAAAAATGTGGAAAGTCTAAAGCATATTAAAACTAATCAATGCTTACCTGAGAAAAAGGTATGGTTGTAGTGATCATAATATGGCTGCGTGTACAATAGATTATAGATAAAGGGACATAAATGCGTATAGTTGTGGACTACAACTTGTGGCTGAATCATTGCCAAATTAATCTACTTAAATGTTATTCCAAGCCTCTTAAAGCTTAAAAACAAGAACAAAACCATATCAACATAATTATGATGTTCTTCCTGTTTTATAGAGATATATAGGCCACTTACAAGGAAACATATTGATGGAGGCAGAAAAAAGTTACGATTTTTTCCCCTGCGTCATGATTAGGATGTCAAAATATGTGCACATGCAAATTTTGGCAACCCGAGCGCAATTGGTTTGGGAGATATTGATGATATAATAGGTAAATTTTTGTCTGTGAAGAGTGATATAAAAGCGTTAAAATACCATTATACTTTAAAATTGCTGAAAGAAATGAAAAGCAAATACATAGTAATAGGTACTGGGTGAAAGGCGCTATTTTGTGAAGGGTATGTTCTTCATGGTCGCCATATTGAATCCCGATTGATTTTCTCAAATAGGAAGGGGGTCGTGTAATGTGTCATTCTGGGCTAGAATTTTACGGGAAATACGTTTCTGAAGTCAGTTTTGCCGTAAATGTAATATTGTGAGAAATAAGGGCATCTGACGCTAGCATGGGGTAATGATACAATAGCATGGAAACAACCATTTCTTCTCGAAATAATAACGGAAATGAAACCTAAATGCGTACAAATTGTTCCTGAGTATAGTGCCCTATCGATATGGATTTGTACGTACGCATTTAGGTTTCATTTCCGTCGTTATTTCAAGGCGAAATAGATAACTTTTTTCTGCCCCATCAGTATGTTTGCTTGTTAGATTAAAATTTATTTCATTTTCTTCAGCAAGAAACCAGCTTAGAATACGTCATGTCCCCCCTCTTGTTTTTTCATATCTATTGTTTTCTGTACAACACTTAAGTGTGTTTTTTTTCTAAAATTTATATATATATTTTAAAATATTCATTTCATTGGGAAAACAATCCGAAAATCACAAACAAAAATAATTAATCCAGGGCGTAAGTTAATATCAAATTCATTGACACCTTAAAAAACAAAAGTTTCCTCCGTGGACAGACAAGAAACTTTTAATAAATTCCACCAGAGGAATACTGCTGTTGAAACTCAGTAGGATAAAGGACGAGGACGCCATCTTTGTGATTCCTAAATAAGCTTTAGTTTTGTGTGCCTATTTTACGTTTTGAAGATTTAAAGTATTCAGAATCCGTTTGAAGTCGAGATCAACCAGTGAGTGCACTTTGCTGAATAGTTTTTAAAAGATTAGAATTTTTTCGTAAGTTCATAAGATGAATTTTCTTAGGAATAAAGGGTCGTTAAAGAAATGAGGACTGCCTAGCTTCTTTAGTTCAAGTCTCAAAATTAAAAGTAAGCCATATAGTACCCTACGTGGACAACGTCATTTCACGTAGGGGGCATTGCTGTCCACATAGGAAACAGTTTACGTAGTCTGAGTAAAGTACTATTCTGTGAATTCCATTAAACTTATGAGATATTAAAAATACTAGACATTTATTACAGAAAGGTGGCTCAATTACAGTAAACCGTTTTGTCCCCTACGTGGACAACGATATGCACCTTTAAACATTTGGTAATATACCTCGTAATCATACACGCATACATATCGCATTAGAGAACCCATGTGTTCACTCTACAAATATACGACTATTCTGCACAAGCGCAAGACCGCTATGTGAATTTAACCAGCTTTTTTTTAAATGCTTGGGCCAGCTGACCGTGGCCAGCTTTTTTAAAAATGCTTTTAAAATGAGAAATAATATTTTTGATCTTGGCAAGTGGTGCCAATAAAATATGTATTTCTAAAACAATACTTTTTTTTTTTCAGAAATATCTGGTTAAGTTTGATTTTTTCAATATTGCCCGCCCGTTTAGATACATTAACTTGGCAATGACCTGGCCACAAAAATATTGCTATAGCTGTTGTGTTGAAACCACATTGCTAGAAGAACTACACTTTTAGCTAATGTACTGTTGTGACAATCCTGTATTAATAATGATCATATTATTATTGAGACAATTGAGTAATATATCTAAAAATACATTCACTTAAAGTGCAAACGAGTTAGGTGAGTCTCGAGCAGGGTTTAACTTACGCTAGTTTCCCCCCCTCAAAATTCGAAAGAGATTCCGATTTTGTGAAAGAACTTCATGGCATTAAAAAAAAAAAAAGCTGATGGGAATGTAAGAGAGAGAGAGAGAGAGAGGTTCTCAATGAGTAAGACAGAACTCTTTCTCAACCCCTCTTGAAATCGTTTTACGAGACGAACATTTGACCACACCACATGAAGTTCTGTTGTTTCCCTCAAACTACAAGGAGTCAACAATAATGAATTTGCCGGCACAATAAATTTTGAGAGAAAATGAAAGATAGGTCCTATGTCGCAATGAGGCCCTTCCCTTTCATTTTCGAGGTGACTGACTATTCATCTGGAACGAACTTTTTCTTTCAAGTTCAGATACTCTCCACATCTGAGAATAGTACTGACCCATAATACTCTTATTGTATATTCAGAAGCAAGAAAAGATAAACATTTACAGGAGTTTGGAATTAATTTGTCATAAGCCGCTTTCACACGCGTATTTCATTAAATTTAGTTGGAATGGCAAGGTGGCTTATTTATTACATTGAAAAAAGAAAGAATTGACTTGAATTTATATATGGCTTTAGGCAATTTTGGCTCAGGCCCAGGAGAGCTCTATGCTGTTTGGAATTAAGATGGCCAAAACTTATTAGTGATTCCTCACCCGGATCTTTACCATTTCATTTATTTTCAGTTCCAATTTTCAGTAATTACAGGTTGCACTTCGATGCTACAGGTTAGTCAGATTAGTTTATAGTTGTATAACTACTTACAGTCACTTATATGCAGATGTAGATTTCATATTTCACGCATTAAAAAAAAAGTATTTGGATTTTGCTCTAGACACCAATCTCTACCACCCCTCACACTTCACTTCACTTCCGCAAATTTCACATTTTTTGGCGACCCTAATTCCAACCAACACCAAAAGCTATTGCATGAACATCGATCTCCTGTAAGCATAAAATAACAAGGAAGGCCATTGGGTAAAAATATTTTTGTGTGAAGTATGTGTCTGATCAAAATACGGTATTGTTTTGTTTGCGTGAAGTATGAACTTAATAGCGAAGAACAACATACATAGGTAAGTTTGAATAGATACTTACTGTTTTAGTCATCGTCTATTGACTTTGTTTTTAGTCTTTATTATCACCATCATTATCATTAGCATTCTGCCGAAAGCAGCAGAATCTTCAAGGCAAGTTCAGCTCTCTCCAGTCATTTATTCATGTCTTTTTAACAGCTTCCTAACGCCCTCCCAGTTTTAAGTTATAGGGCTCCCAAATACAAAATGTCTTTGCAGAAACAATGTGTCCGTGTGTGTCTAATGTAGGCTAGCGCTTAAATGAGGGATATGGAAACTGGATTCAGATACCACTATTTATCAGGTTGTTTTCTTATCTGGTGATGTTACAAATTTCTGCTATGGTATATTTGTGGCTATACATGTCCTCAGTCTCTAACGCAGGCCAGTGCCTAAATAAAAAAACAGATAGAGAGAAACTGGCTTCAGATTTTGATTTGTTTCATGAGTAGTGGAGTTTGTTTTATTTAAACTAAGGTAGGCAGTGTGATTTACATACATTGGGAGGCTATTAATGGTTTACAAAAAAATAGACATTATTTTAAAAACTCAAGTTATGTACTTCTTTCTTATTTCTTTCCTCCTCATACTTCCATAAATAGGCTAGGATTACGCACAGGTGGTGATTGTTGTTACTGTTATTATTATTAAAGTGATAGGGAAAGCAATCTCAGATTTTGCTTAAGAAAGTTTGAAAAGGCTAAAATATCTCAACGCATTTTCGCAAAATTGCTAACATTTTTAAAATGTCAGGTTAAACTCTGGTCTCGAGTGACAATGAAACTCGTGTTACTCAGAAGTACGGTACGGTGTCTTACCAACTGGACCAAGTTGCCAGTTATATCTTTTTAAAATCGAATTTAACATTGCACAGTAGCACGAATGCGTTGTCCGAATTCATATCTTATTAATGTTCACATCAACTAAATTCCCCTCTCCCACGACTTTCACCACGAAAGCCACACTTTTACATTTGTAAATTAGATGTGTGAATCTCCATTCATTGTGAATATTTTCTATTTCTACAAAAAATAAGTTAAGATAGTAGCCAGAGTCATTTGACCAACATTGGACAATGACAAAACGTTTATTTATTTCTGACCATGCACACCTATTGTTCACACAACAATACAGGATGTTTCAGAATGACGTGTCTTGAAACTGGTAGTGGAACACTTTCTTCTGAGGAGGGGAAGATGCTTATAATCATTTTTGAAGTAATATTAGAGTAAATAGTACCTATGTGCTTGATACTACTAAAATCTTCATACCTTTAGTGAAACGTACAGAATTCGTTATTATTGACCAGTTATATTGAACCAGCGCGTGTATAAAAATTGTATTTTAAAATCTTTGGGCAGAAGCATATATAATTGAATCGTATATTTTGAAAAGGGTAGGAGTAGAAGTTTTTAGGAAATTGAGAAAAATGATTTTAAAAATGGAAATAAATAAAGTAACATAAATTGTATGCAAGTTAGCAGGCTCAATTATTCAAAAGTTATTCTGAGTTATGAGATTGTATCGCTATTCCAATATATGAATATGTTATTGGTCAGTAAATGTTGGGGACACTTAACTTGATTTACTTTTTTAAAAAAAATTCGGAGAAAAAATACAGAAACCACAGTTATCTCCTTATATAATGTTGACTGCACATATTATCAATTGGATTCTTCTAAAATTTAGAACACTGATCTGTCAATGTAATAAAGTCATGATTTGACAACAAATTTAGTCATGGTCTTTGTTTGCATTGTTCGCAGGTCACTTTAAAATATCATCTAAGTATTCATCAGGCACATAATGTTTTAGTGTTTCCAAATCCTTAACTTCATTGCACTTGATGGAAACGTGTCCTAATAGATAATCTAGTGTCCTTATGGATGAATCTTTGATCGATGACCTTTTAACATGAAGTTTTAAGTTCACTACAAAACTAAGAGCAATTGATTGATTTATTCTATTTTGATTCCAACACGTGCAGCTACAACTGTATATACTGAAACACTGCAAAACTCAAAATAATCAAACTGTACACTGATGACCTTTTAAAAATATACGATTCAATTAACATTAGCCCATAATTTTCAATATTAATTTCATCTCTGCCTTAAGAATTATACAAATATGTTATGCTATATGCTAACATAAACGTTAAATTTTAACAGAACATAAAGCAAGTAAGTTTTGCTAAAATGTGAACAGTTTAACATCGGTTATCCCAAAGTGATTTCTTTATATTCTCCAATATGCTACAGAAGGGAACGGAGAGTGTAAATCTCTAACCAGAAGGGAGAAAGTCTGACCAGTAGCGGGTGGGATTTTTCCCTCTGCTTCCTTCGGTTCTTTCGTCACAGTGTCTCACTCCACACTTGTAACTCAGAAAGGTTCCTTGTTCCACCAGCACCATTCTTATGTCTTTTTTAATGCAACGTAAAATTTAACAACACAAGATGATTTACACAGCTAAATTAAAAACAAGTATTTTGCAAATATAGCACAATTATGTGATTACAGTAGCACAACTTACTTTATAGATACAATGAATATTAACAGTGCTGTTAAACTACACCAAGGATTCTCAACCGGTGTACCGCGTCGCACTACTGTGCCGCGAGATTCGTTATGTGTGCTGCGAAACTTCTGGGACTTTGTGATTTTGGTGGTAAAAGTAAGTCAACTAATTTTACTCAATTAAAAAAGAACAAGAAAACATATTAATGAGCCTAAACATATTCATTTTACAAGAAAATTAGTGGTTGGTTTACGCCTCACAATTAGCGACTAAGTTTCCCGCATTGTTGCCAACTCGTGCATTAGTGTGCCACGGGAACGCACTACAAAAAATAGTGTACCGCGAACAAAAAGAGGCTAAGAACCATTGAACTACACTGTTATTGAACCAATAACATGAACGTCTTTAGACAGTAGTGAAGATAGAATACTTTCTAGATATCTTACAACCTTCTTAAAATCGGCAGTCTTTTTGATAAGTTGCGCAGTATTATTTGTGCTAACTTCAAGAAGAATATAAAATATGTTGAAAGAAGTTTTTTTAGATGACAGCGGATTCTTTTAAATTCTATTTCCAATGGGATACAAAAACAATCAAATTATCCAAAATTCGAATTAACAAAAACATGCATTTTTAAAGGAGAACTACTTACTACTGTATAAGCAAAAAACCATTCATATACAGTAAACCTTACATTCAAAACTGACGTATTTTGTACGTGGTACAAGTATTATAGTGCAAGCCAGAAATAATTCTTTTTGCAATAATTAAGCTACCGGTAAAAGGAAAATGTGTTTAAATATTGTAAGTACAATATACTCTATTAACACTCCAAATCCCATGCACGCATAACAATATCAGATACCAGCTCTCAAACATCGTGATTCTTGTTTGCTTTGATTGTATATTTTTCACTGTTAATAAAATCTTCAGTTTCATTTATTACGCAAACTTCAGCGTAGTTAAGAAAGAAGACTTCCATATCTTTTTAAGGACTTACATATGCACACAAAAGGGATGGGCAATCGCACGTTATTGAGGAGAGGACAGTTGTTTCTGGATAGCTGTAAACCAGTTGAAACTGCGTTTTTCTGTTTGTTATCTGACAATCACTAAAAATTCGTGGAGTAAATATTTCAGACATTTGAATTCAGGGATATTTCCTTTGTTTTAGAATTTATTAAATCCAGCCTTCGAATTTTCCACTTAAATGATTCGACAATTCGAATTATATATGAATTTTTAGTGATTGTTTTGATCTTTATATTGGTTTTAATAGTAACTAACTGCTACCCGTGGCTTCGCTCGCGTACATTTCAGGGATTGGTACAGGTTCTTCTTCTTCTTCTTCTTCTCCTCATTATTCTTAGTCCCTACTTGTTGCTACTTGTTTTTAGTCTTTACTTCTTAGTCCTTAGAATTACCAAACTGTTGGAAGAGCTTACTCTAGTGCACACGACGTAAAACTGTGCATGTGAGAAGCAATCCTCACTTAGGTCAATTCCTGCTATCTTGAGAGTCTGCCCCTGGGACTTATTTATTTTTAGTCATTGCGAAACAGACTTTTAAGGGAAACTGTATGTTTGGTATTCGTGGTATGAACACAGATTCACTTTGAGCAGAACCACCGTAGCTTATGGAGAACTTGTTCCAGTAGTCTTTTACCATTGCAAAGTTTAGGCGGGTTGAGATTTCTCAGCATTACAGGTATTCCCACTTTTAGGAGAAGTTTATGTCCGGGCGAGGCCTGGAGGATTTAATGTATTTAGAAATTCCACGGGGGAAGTGAGTCACTCTGAACTGCCGAGTCTACGGACCGGTACTCCATTTGGTCACCGCCGAAAAAAGTCTAAGAGAATTTTATTTATTCCGGCTACGATATTGTTTTTAGGTGTTAAAATGGCGCGCTGACAACTATTCCATGGATTTCTCTTGAATATTCTGCATATCGGGATAAATTTTGGGTGTAATATCTGTTACATTGGATACAAAATGACCTAGATGATGAGGTAAACTTATTTTCCCCTCAAAAGTAGGAAACTCTCCATCACCAATGTTGAGAAGGATAGAAAATTTTCCTGTCGTCATGTCACCATTTATGTGGAATCTCACGTTCTTCTTAAAGCATAATTTGTTGATAAGAGGCCATAAGTATGAAGATTTGATGCACCCCTTTACTTCATCAACACGCGTTCCTCTTGAAACTACCGACAAAGTCTGTCGCAACAAACTTTCTGGTCTCTCCAAGCCGAATTTCCAAAAAATTATTCCTTCCTTATGTCATGAAACCTATGTACTATAT
>JAGDQP010049827.1:473-14402 GCA_022664845.1 Lepisma saccharinum | reverse complement strand
GCGGTTTCAGCGGGTTGATCTAATGAAAATAGTCGTAAATTGGTTTGCTTAAGGAAAAGGAAAAAGGAATAGTAGTAGTACCGTACAGTGCCTAGAAGTAGATGTATTAGAAAAAATAATTGTGTGCGTGGCAGAAAATTGAATGCCTTTAATGTGAAAATTAAAGTGCACAAAATGTAAACTGAATATTGGTTGAAATTTGTTCGTAAAATCTTTGCTAAACTATTTTGTTTGGGCCAGTTTAGTAACTACCGTCGTCGGTTGGTCTCCGTTATCCGACAAGGAAATTTTAAAATCGACAAACGTCCATGTCTCAGGCAGGATTTGAACCTGTAGTGTCAGGGACAGAGACTCACCTAGTCCATGTGACTTTCAAGGTCGGAAAATGTCTTCGTTATCCATGTACTGCTGTTAGTATAAATATACATGAACTTTATTTTCAGTATTCATGAAAATATTATTAAAAGGGATAAATATTCATTTTAGCTTTGAGTTCACATAAACAGTTGAAGTAGACTCCATACACTAACTGTTGGAAGGTTAATTATTAATCATGGAAGTATGACGTTTAGATGAACGTTGTGTTGATTGTTATCAGAACTATTATTAAAATTATTAAGTAATCAGTATTCATAAAGGACTTCTTCTTTTTTTTTCTTAGAGTCGTGGTGGTCGAGCTGTTTTGCAGTTCTATCCGGAGAACAGTGATCAAATAGAACTTGTAACTTCGCAAGCGATGAAGGCAGGATTCTTTGGTGGCATGGTTGTAGATTATCCAAACAGTACAAAGGCCAAAAAATTCTTCCTTGTTTTGATGTCTGGAGGACCTCAGGCATTGCCACAAGCATTGGGTGCAGAAAGCGACGAGGAAAACAACCATATTAAATATTCAGATAAAAGGTAAGAATCAGCATTGATTTTCGAATATTTACAGTATGTTCGAATAGAGAATTTTAATTTTTCGTTGCTCAAGTCGTTAATGTGCCACTTAATAGCAAGGTCACTTGACCCACCACTTCTCCCTTTCTTGAGAAGGTCGCGTCATAGCTACCACTTTTAGCAGATGGGACTGGCTGAAAATACGTGACGTCAGAGCGGGGAGAAAAACTTTCTCCTGATATATTTTGTGCCTAAAATTTCTTACGTGTGTTACACTTTATTTCCATATATCCCTGTTTTGAATATATGTCTGGTATTGAAGCCAGAGGAGAGAATTTTCCTGTTTTCTTATCATCAGCCAGAGTTTAGAAATTTGTGAATTGTGATGCATGTTCTTTACGCTACTAGAAACTTTTAAACCATGGATGGTACGTATTTTAATTGCCTCTCATGAGTGTTATAGCAACACTATTTTCTCCAGTGAATCACAAGTAAATAAGTTATGTTTTATAATTCTGCCATTTTAATATATTTGGTCACAAGCATAGATCAGCTTCCATAATGTGGGTGGTTATTTTCTAGCTTTGAAGTTTACAAAAATTCTCGTGAGTGTTAACACTGATGAGTCTTTTTACAGATTACTTGTAACATTGTCACAAGGCTGGTAAATGAATATAACATTAGCTTAAGTCAGGATTGAACACACACAACAGACACACAAATTCCCATTTCTGGAGACATAGGCCACATTTAAAGTTGGTAAATTATAGAATTATGTATATTTTGTAACGATTTAAAAGTAATTTAGTGTACCAACTAAATGAATATGTTATAACGTATTTGATAACTTATGTTGAGTTCATTTCCATTCGACGCTGTTCAAGTCAGTAAAAAGAATATTCCATTACGTGGGAGTGTGCCAATCGGAAGTAGATGAAGAAAATTGAAAAACTAGCAGTTGAATAGAACGGAATGATTTATTTAGGGCTTTTGCATCTTTGGCTCAGATCTAGATAGGGTAAGGGAAAGGATGTGGGAAGGTTTCAGCCAGGACCTAAGATGATGCCTCGGTATTTACCTTGTGCAACTGAGAAAAATCCCGGAATAATCTGTCACGATAATCGAACCCAGGACCAGGGTTGGCAAAAAGGCTGTTATGGCGAGACCTTTAAAAGCGCACTCGACGGATCGTAACTTAATAGGGATAGTCAGTAGCTTATGTATATAAAGTATAGTTGTACTTAAGAAGAAACCACTCATTTCAACGTTATGATTTGGTTATCCATTTTATAAACTCCCCATGTCACCACTTTCGAAATTAAAGAAACGAAAAAGGACTACCTGGACATGTTAAAAAAGCTGCACTGCATTTTACTAGATCCAGTCGAACTTCGGTGCACACAAGTTCCAAAAGATAATAGACATTACGTTAAAACTACCATAGATTGAAGGAGAATGAACTTTTGTCCTGTTCTCCTTTCACCACTGTCTTGTCATTCATTCCTTTGATAGTTTTAACGTTATGTGTTTTAACTTTTGGGTATGTGTCATTCTCAGAAAAAAAGTTAATTAAATTCGTTACATTTTTTTCTTCTTATGCTCATATTAGATGCAGAATGCAAACTATTACTATGATCCAGATCCTACACCAATATTTTCCCTATTTTGACATACAAAAAAAAAGTTACGGACGTGACATGTCCACGGCCATGACCCAGAAGTTTATGACAGCCATTATGCTTAGATTATTTTTTAGCTAAACTCGAAATGCCCAAACGTTTTTATTTTTCCTTAATTGTTATCTAACACTCTTCATCCATACCAATGGGTTTGAATTATTTATTGATGTATAAGGTAGAGCGGAAGAAAGGATGAGGGATGTGACAATTGTGGACAATGAAAAAACAGGGAGAAGTACTTTCGGTTCCTTTTTAGGTCTCTTGATAGCGGATTCCCGCTTATGGTGTCCGTCCCTGTCCAGAAATTATATATCAGGAACTACAGGATATAGAGAGATGAATGAAGTGTCGTTGGAAACGTCTTGACTACACTAGCTCAGGACCGCCAGAACCGTCTTGATTGGTGCAGTATTTCAGTCTTGCCAGCCCAATTTTTTAAAGAAAATCAATTGTCCAAATTGCTTCCATTCAGTTAGACCTAGCTGCGTCAAACTTTTAAAAAACATTTTTAGACACAATACAGAAACACTGACTGTGTGTACATCTCCAAGCAACTCACTTAACACTTTCCAGTATTACCAAACTATTTTCTATAAAATTACATTAAAAAAAAAAATAACTGCTTCTATTATTTTAGACATAAGAGCACCGAACTTGCTATAAGCATTGTTTGACAGAATAGAAATGTGCGTTTCTGTCCCCAGGAATTTCGTTTTCAGTGTTGCCAACCCATGCCCAAAAATATATCTTCTGAACTATAAGGTGCAGAAACCTGGCTGAGGTGTCGTTTGAAAGATCTTGGCTAGACTAGCTAAATAGCTGCTGGACGTATCTTGATTGGTGCCGTAGTTCAGTGTTGCCAGTCCATTTAGTATGTATGTAAATGTATGAATGAATGAACATACGAAAGCGCTTGTGATAACGCATGAAATGTAAGCAAGTTAGAGCTGCGCAACTGAAGACCTTTTCAACGATTCCTCAGTCACGTCTCTACACTTCGTTGTTCATGAGATATATTTTTGGGCACAGGTTGGCAACAGTAGCAACGAGGTTCCTGGGGAAGGGAACACCCACAGTATATTGCTATTACGTCACAGTATATTGCTATAATGTTTTTGCCAAGTTTGGTGCTGCTGTGTTCAAAGCACCCAGATAGCATGGCAACTTGAGATTAAGTTATCAGTCACTTGCGTTTAGCTTGGCGAACTTATATTGTGTTGAACGTAATATATATAAAAAAAAAAAACTTGTGGGAACAAAAAAAGGCGCGGGGTTGGTAAAAAACCCAATTCAAGCTTGTAGGAACGAACAGTTTATGCGTGGAAGCTTGTCAGATGTGAAATGAATTCCAGTTTTGTTTCATTGCACTCTCGCTGTCGCCGTAAGCTAATCTTCACCAACTTCCATTTTTACTACAAGCGTCTCTTGGGATCTGATGAATTAAGTATAAATAACGCCTGGAAAAGCAGTGATGGTGTGATACTGTAGTTAGGTGACCACAGTATCGGATTAGTGTGCCGTGGGGTCACGTAGATCAACTCTTTTATGTTTTTTAAGAAGTACATGTCTGTCTTGCCCTGTTAAGGCTATTTCAATCTATATTTTTGTAAACAAGACTGTATGATTAAACCTTGTTAAAACCTTTCTGGTTTCATTTGTTAACCTTCATCAAGTTGTCACACTCGTCAAAGCAAACTTAATTCAGTTCTGAGTCAAATCAAAATTGCTATGCGGGTACTGGAAACAATGGAAAAAAGAATCTATAGAAAATAGGTTAGCAACGTTGTAAAGTCGGGTGCTAAACATACATACATACCAATCCACTACTGGATGAGGCCTCTCCCGGAGGAAGAAGTTGGTCTACTGCTCCCACGCTGACCAGACGTGTTGGGAGAGGAGAACCAAAGCTCTCAACTGTCATCGTTACTGTCTTCTATTCACAGCAGCTCCTCAATCGCATCACGATGCTGAGTTTTCACCGTTCCAGACCCTCTCGATTTGGAAACAAATCGATTTTCCGAGTCGGGAATCGAACCCGGGACCCCATGATCAGCAGTCAGCAACGGTAACCAGTAGGCGAGCAGGGCGGTCACATACATGTACATACATATATCCTAATAATGGCCTACTAACTTAAATATAGTAAATTAGCGTAACTGAAATATAGTAAATGTTGTTAACTTGCTCATTTATCACATCGTAACTGTACGCGTTGAGGTATTTTTTCCCTGGATTCTTATAGTTCAGAAGTCACCTTGGTCAGGTTTAGGAATTTGAATAATTTTCTGTATCATTTTAATTTCGTCAGTTCTAAGAACATTAGTGGATTGAAATTAGAAGTTATACACGTATGAGGCAGTTATGTTGACATGTTCACGTTAAGGAAGTATTGAAACTGCATTAACTTTTTTTACGCGTAGGTATAGCTATGGACAAAAGTCTTGACACATGTAGAGAATATGTCCCAAATGTACAGAGAAGTGTGTGTAACATTTGTGAACCAAAATTAAAATAAGATTAATAATTTCTCATTGGGTTACAAAATAACTCTCTGCGGGATAAAAGAGTGAGCTATACAACTTTCTTTGAGTTTTTTGAAACGAAAAGTGATATATTTTTTTAAATTTCACTCTTCTTTCGCTAAATATTAAAAGCATTTTCCACAAAAGTATGTCGTTATTGTGCATATCTCTCCAGGTCAACAAATATATTCAGTATATTATTTTAGCAATAAGGCAATTTAGTAATAAACATACGTCAAAACTTTTGCCCATATCTGTATGTCGTTTGCTTCAACACTCAACGTCCCTTGGTTTTCCAGCGTTGAGCATGTTCCCTTGTAGCTAGGACTGTGCGATTTCTGAATTTCGATATTACAATAAATCGAAAATCGTATAATTCATCGCAAATCGTTCATATCGAAATATCATTGAAATAAAAGAATCGATATCATTTTTTCAAAATATCGATCGATTGATATATTAAAAAATCGCACAGTTCTACTTGTAGCTAGATTTATAATTATGCTCCTTTTTGTTTGGAACTTAATATCAGTTATCTTTAGTTTCTCAAAACTTCGGTAAACTTTATTTTGTATGGGCCAGTCTAGTAACTTTTGACTTCGATACGTCACAATTACACTGTGAACGCACTGTTAGTTAAAATCCACAAACATTCATGTCCCTGGCGGGATTCGAACCCGCGACGTTCGAGTCACTGGTCTAATTGGCCTTTATTTTCGTAACACAATCCCTTGCATACGTAATTTCTTCTCTAATTCCATGCAGGAATGCATTTATTTTTCATAATTAGTAACCTCAATTTGTATGACTTAATATGATTTTCGGATTACTTGTATATTTTGAGATTATACTTATCCCTTTTCTTAACAAAACGCTTAACTAAATCACACACTGAGCTGCAAGACCATGCACAGTCCCTGACAAATATATGGAACTTCGTACTTCACTCACATTAAACTAGAAAAAAATCTGTTTAGGTAAAATTTCAAACCTGGCTCTATTTTAATAAAATCAGATCAATAATAAATCTCCTTTCTTAGGCTTATTTCAAGCACATTTGTAGCAAATAGTCCATTACTGGTACGCTCACGCTACATACATACATACATAAATTTTATTTATTTATTTGTTTACGAGTAAAAAAAGCTCCCGGATTCGAATCCAGGGTGGGTCGTGGCTGTTCATGAATTTTAAACTTGAAGGTTATTTCAAAATAATTTAAAAGAACAATAATAAAATGTCCTACCTGATCCTTTTTTGCTTGATCCAAGCAAGTTTCATCAAATGAGTTAAAATTCAAAGGTAAAAAACTTACAGGTACCAACAATTGTAGTGTTCCTCTTCGTAATCGTCAATTTAATTAACATATACGTAATAAAAAGCACACGCTTCACTATACGATGCGATACCTTCATCGGGTGCTATCTAGAAGGTTAAAGGATTGATAAGGGAAGAGGAAGCTGTCCTAATCGAAGCCGTGTTATCTACAAACATACAAGAAATAAACTGATTGAACTGTGAGGATGAACGAGAATCAGTGTTGCCGAAGTGAAACGTATCTTCTTATTCTGAACTACTGCAATCTATTTAATTTCTACGTACTGAAACGGGTAGTAAAGGGTGAAAGTATTTCAATAAAGGAGAAAAATACGTGTTGCTCGAAACATATTAAGAAACAGGTACACGATTTCAAAGGTGTTCATTTTCGTCAACCCTCACTCTCACGTTTCAAGTTCGTGCTCATCCTCACATACCCTCACGTTTCCGCTCAGTCCCCATACCCTCACCCTCAACCAGTGAAGATGAGGGCCACCCTATATCTTTGAATTTAATTCGTGAGGAATACCTTTGAATTTAATTGTAGGCGTAAAATATTAATTTCTCTGGGAGGGTGAGTACTATAATTGTACGATATACTTTAGTTAATGTATTTTAAACTCTTCCTTTCATAGCTGTTCAACCTCTCAAGGGTGCCCCTCATGAGGGCGGCCTCACCCTCACATCGTCGCTCAATCCTCAGCCTCACTCACCCCTCACGTTGCAGCTTCACCTTCGCCCTCAGCCGCATATCTTCAGTCAACTTTCATCCTCACGTTGCAACTTTGCCTTCACGTCTTATCTCAGCTCTCACCCTCACGTTCAAATTTTGCCCTCAAGCTGTGAGGGTAAGGCACACCCTCGTGAAGTTGAACACCTTTGCAAGGTTCTGTTGTGTAAGTTAATAAAACGTGCCAATAGATGTACAGCACTGAATATAACGAAATCATTATGTTAAACCCAGTAAACGATCACGTAGGACTTTATGGATTCTTCTGGGCAGTATTGTGCTGAGAAAACCCTCAAATAACCGTTTCAAGTTTGTTTTCCAGAAACAACAGATAATGGAAACTCACCAGTAATGGACACTTTTCACCGTTATAATTTTTAACTCAAGTGCAGTTCAAAACTCAAGTGCAGTTCAAATTTATTGACCGAATGAGAATGTTACACGTTCTCCATCCTTCCTTGTAGTGACTTCTAGCCATTACTTTCGTTAACATACACTATTTGAGAGTAAATATGTTTTTTCGTCTAAGATTGTTTTTGTATACCAGTGATGGACGCCCCCCCCCAAAAAAAAATGGATGTTTCAGTAATGGACATAATGTTCAACTCAGAATAATTTAATCAATCATTGCTGACTAAACAAGATAATATATTAAAAGCTGTTCTTCGATTATGTGATTGTTGCATGGAATTCCACTTCGAAAACAGCGGTCGACCATCCTTACGGAGGTTTTAAGAGGGTTTTTCCTCAGTTATACCAGATAATTGCTCTGATGACACCTTCAATTTAGATCTGTCCGACTCCTCCCCGCTTCCTTTTCCCTATCCTATTCCGGCCTGAGCCATAGATTCCATGTGCCCATAAAAATATAAATTCTAAGTTGTAATGAATAGTGCTAAAACTACAACAAATCATTTCATTAGTGGGCATCCCAGCGTCCATCATATATATATAGAGTAAATAATAATTCTCAAGTTGAAATGAAACAACTAACAGAATTACGATTTCGCCCTCGAATTAGCCGAGAGTTTAGCACGCTCACCTTTTGCGCGCGTGGTCATGGGTTCAGTTTCCGCTGAGGGCTATTAAAAGGAGTGGTTCAGATCTCATTTTAACAAAAAGTGTAAGTCTTGTCCTTAGAAGCTCATAAGCTCGCTTAGAACGTTAATAAATCTCAATCAATGAAGGATTTTTATTTCAACCCAGTAATGAATAGTGGGTCCAAGACTGGAAAAAAAAAAACTTAAGTTGCCGTACCGGTGAAGCAAAACAGATCTAAGTTATAATTGTTTTGGCCATTTATATGCTTTAAACAAAGACATTTCATTATAGATAATAGTGCAGAACAACAAAAGAATTCGTTATTGTAATTTCATCAATAAGAAGCGAAAGCTCTTATCTTAATCACTTGCTTAACAGAATGCATGGAAGAGTTGATGCGACCATTGAACTACCTTCAACATCATGTCATGTCAGAAATACCAGATGAAACCAGTGACGAGGGAATAATATTCAGTAGCATCAGAACATACTATATTAAATTTTCCTACGTAGGTGAAATGATTCCCACCCTTAAGAACATTTTATTTTACGAAATTTCCCTTCAAGTGTCCACTACTGGTGCTTTTACCTTAAATTAAAGTTTTAAATTCCGTTATGTCTGTTTACTGAAATCTGTGGAACGTGTACTTGGACTTGTCTTGAGCCTCGGCCACGGCTCAGTCCTCCCTCAACTTTCCTCTGACTCATACGCAGGAGTTTTAATGTAAGTTCGTTATCCTTGTCTTTTAACCCAGCGGATGAAGCTTGATTAAATAAAAATATTGCGACTAGGGCTTTTGTCAATGTGTTCAAGTAGGACTTCTTGTTTTTAATAATTTTGATATTCTAGATCGTAGTATTTAGTATTTGAAGTAGGTACCGGCGGTGCTTTGACAGTTATAGATCGAATTTCCTATGACACACAACATTTGAGACTCCAGAAACTAAGTTGTAATCTTAAAGCCGCAGGAGATCAAAAGTTAAAGGTGTTGGGTCAGCTTAAGACACTAGTGTCGTTAAAGGATCGATGGGCATTGCTACCTATAATAGTAATACAAGAATTGCTTAAACAGCCAATATTAGGAAGATCATGGGTGGACATCTTGTGGCCTTGTTGGAGAACTACAATATTCGGTGTGAAAGAGGTGGAGATCAACAATCTTCAGAATAGTATTAGTTTGAAAGCGAAATTAACGAAAATGATACGAGATGAGTTCAAGCAAGTATTCCAACCAGATGTCATTGTTCCCATAAAAAATATTCGGTTCATATTCCGGTGAAGGAGAACGCCGTTCCCATTTTTCGCAGAGCGTATGAGGTTCCATTTTAACTTAGAAATAAGGTGGAACAGGAGTTGAAAAGTTTACAGAAGCAATGCGTATTACTTCCTATAGAATATTCAGAATGGGCTACACCATTAGTGACTGTGAAGAAAAAAAATAATGATGTCCGGCTATGCTTAGACTTAAAAAAAAAACACGCTTAACAAGGTGACGGAGAAAGTGTCCTATCTGCTACCACGTATAGACGAGATTCGTAACAAATTAAATGGATCAAGGTGTTTTGTAACCTTAGACTTACGACAGGCATATCTCCAATTGGAGGTCCATCCATCATCTCAGAAGTTTCTTGGTATCAATATACCGTGGGGTGTATTTCTTCAGAAACGTTTACCCTTTGGACTACATAGTTCGGCACAAATTTTTCAACGATCTATGGACGATAGATATGCTTAGAGATATAGACAAAACAGTTAGTTATTTGGATGATGTGTTAATATATGGTATCGATGAGCAGGATTGTTTTGAAACAGTGACGGAAGTTTTAACTAAATTTCGAGATTATAATGTGAAGGTCAGGTGGGAGAAGAGTCAATTCTTCGAACGTTCTATAAGTTATCTCGGACATTAAATAAGTGCAGAGGGAATTAAAGTGTCTCCTAAAAAATTAGAACCAATTTTAAATTGTCCTCCTCCCGTGAATACTACACAGTTTAAATCCTTTCTGGGGATAGTACGATCTTAGCATAGGCATATACCAAATTTGTCAGCCAAAATACCATCCTTGTTCAGATTATTAAAGAAAATGTAACGTGGAACTGGACCGAGATTCAAGCTAAGGAATTTGAGGAAGTAAAAATATTATTGCAACATGCGAACATTTTACAACCTTCAGTCGATACAGTGATTGTGACTGATGCTTATCAATACGGGGTCGGAACTGTATTGTGCAAAAAGATTTGTTTGTTGTGTATCCGCTACCTTGACTAAAACAGAATCTAGATATGCAGAATTTGAGAGCGAAGGGTTGGGCGTAATTTTTTCGCTAAAAAAGTTCCGTAAATATGTTTATGGTAGAAAATTCACGATATGAACTGATTCAATTCCCGTTAAAATGATTTTTTCACAATGAGATTCCCAATACAGCAGCACCTCGGTTACAGCGTTGGGCTTTGTTCATGTCATCATATGATTATGAGATAGTATATTCGAAAAAGGTAGCGGTAGCCGATTGTCTTTTGAGGTTACCTTTGAAAGAATTAACAGGTGACGCCTTAATGTGCTGAGTACGTGGCATCAATTTACGATCAATCTCTACGGTGGGATCAGATAAAGGAGGCTACTAAAGATGACAGATTATGCTAGAAAGTAATTGCTTATGTGAGACAGAGTTGGCCAGAAAAATTTACGTAGGGAAATGGATACGCCAGAAATGAAATCGTTTTTGCAAAAAATATTTTTGTTAAATGTGGAGGATGATTGTTTATTGAGTGGTACAAGAGTAGTGATACCTCGTAAGTTGAGGGCTGAATATTTAAAGCAATTATATTCTCAACATATAGGGGGGGGGGGGGGGGGGTAATTCTGATGACTAAAGATATTGTGTGGTGGCCATGGATCGAAACGGAAATTACTGTATGGGTGGAAAAATGTTCGATCTGTGCGTCGATGTCGAATAGACCGAACAAGCAAGCTTTTGTAAGTTGGCCTTCAGGTAATAGTCCATTAGAAAGAATTCATGTTGAACAGGGTTTTCGGCATGTTTTTTTGATTTTGTTTCTTATTGATGGCTTGGTTGGTGAAGTCGACAGAGGCAGAGGAAACTGCAGGTAAACTAGGGTAGTATTTTGAGCAATCCAAAGTAATCGTGGCGGACAATGAACCACCTTTTTCATCAAAAGGATTCAGAAAATACTGTGAATCGCGGGGTGTACGTTTGATTAATATACCACCTTACCATCCTGCAAGTAACGGAGTAGTGGAGAAGGCGATACAAATAGTTAAGAATATGTTGAGTAAAAGAATGGTGAATAATAGGAAAGTATTGTCCTTATCATTAGTTCGGTCTTGGTTGACAGAGATATTATATGCATTGAAGTTAACTCTTTCAAAGCGATCTAAATTTTCTCGTTGGTCTTTCTTATTTAAGTACAATCCTAGGACAAAGTATAACATGTGTAAAAGCTAAAACTGGTGGTCAGTCAGCAAGTTTTACACCCAGAACTAAGGCATGGGTCTTAAATTTCAGAGAAAAGGCGCCTAGATTTTTACAAGGAACTATAATTACAATCAAGGGTAACAATACGTTTGTGGTAAAAGTAGAGGGAGTAAGATGATTATATCATAAAAATCAGTTAAAACTGGCTTACGACAATGCAGATATTGGATATTATCGGGAATCGCAAGTGGATAACATTAGTGGTTGGGTCTGGGAAACAGGAAGTGTTGAGGATAGTAAAAAACAGAAGGAGGCTTTGGAAAATTCAGCAAGAGGAGGGATAAGAAGCGAAGCTCCGAGAGAATAAAGGCGCTCATGCAGAATGGGAGAACCAAGACGATAGTTGTTGAGATGTTGGAGGTCTTTGGTCTATTTTGAGTGGATAAGCGGGGGAGAAGTTCAGTGTTGCACGAATTGAGTTGGGGATGTGGTAACATGGAGAACAAAAGACAGTTAATATCTTTTGTTAAATAAATAGTGTTTTTATATTTTTAAAAAATAAAATAAAAAAACAACAGAAATAGCTGATTATTGAACTGAATTTGAATAAGTTCATTGTTGTATGTTAGGATTGTAGTTTTAATGAAAAATGCTTTTAAAATGTTAACAGTTTTTGTGTTATATGTTGTTTAATGGTAGTGTTTGGTTTTTGAGAGTGAAAGGCTGAAATATACATATAACTTGTGATTTAAGACGATTGCGTGTATTAGTTGTGTATGCTTAATAAATGTTGGATGTCTAGTGTTCATCATCTCTGAAACGTTTTTAAAGTATGGATAACTTATGTAGTGAGATAGAATACAAAAGTGAACGTAGTCTTTCGGAGATTACCCTGCAAAAGCTTATGAACTTCTTTTTTTTAATAAAATTTGTGTGTATGTGTAGTTTTGATTCTTGTGTAAAAATTTATTTTTAATAGTATTCCTTCTGACGTTTGCTTTTCACATAATATGGGCACATGTTCGGCTGATTAGACATCATTGTTTTCGCTGGATGAAAACAGACGTTGTATAAAAAATTGGTTTCTTCTCAATACACTATGCTGTGATGCGGAGCAAATACCTGTGACCCATTTTTTCTTTATTTATCCTTCCATTTCTTCATATTCCTTGAAAAATGTTACTGTGCGTGCCGGGAAAGTAGGATTGTAAAAGTCAACGTAGTGGTTTATCGAATGCATGTAACGTTGGAGTATCTTCCTTCTAACGCATGCCTTCTTTATTCTTGTGGTTTTCACTGCTTATCTTTCGAATTTGCCAAAACAGTCCAAGTTTAATCTGGGTACAGCCTTGCTCAATAAATAATGAGTTTCATTTTTAAAGACTTCAGACAAGAAACAGTGAATATTATTGTAGCTTTCCTTCCTTCACAAACTAGCAACCGCACTGGTTCCACGCAACTAGACATCAGAGTGCACAACATGGATGATGCTAGAATATAAGCAGATAGGGTGCAAATTAAATATGGACATTAAGCACAGCGGACTGCTTACCGAATGGGATTCTACCTTCTTAGACACGTCAGATAAGTTATAGTGTTAAGTGTTTGGACTGTTTCTATTTTCTTATTTATTCCTAAACCTTGTTGTCCCGTGATGACAATGTATTTTATGCGAATCTGAAAGCTAGGCAGTGGAAATGACATGAATGTAGCAGCGTTACAATTACGTCATGATCCGTTCACGTGAAGTAGCTTTATTTTATTTATTTATTTATTTATTTATTTGCAGAGAACGGATGAGACAGGCAAGAGGAAAACCACTGAAGAAAAGTCGAGAGTGGATTCGTGAGAAGAAGGAGCGGAGGAGGAGACAAGGAAAGCCAACAAGAGATGACACAAAATATACAGGAAGAAAGAGAAGCGGCAGATTTTGATGGTTGTTATTATAACATTATTGTAATATAATATAAATAATGAAGATATTTTGTTTTTCACAAATTCTGTAAAGTTTTCTTAAAATTCTTAATTTTCGTTCCAAGACCTACATGAGAACTATGCATCCACCTGAATATTTTGAAAACCTTTTGCTTTAGTAGTTGGTCAAGAAGGATCATAAACCTGAACTGTGTTTACTATGTTGGATTAAGAAAGAATTCAGGAACATTAAAAATTTGGGTTGATTTTTTGCTTTAGTTGGGAGACTGCATGTGATTGGATCTTGAGTAGAAGTGTGGTTAAAGAAACAATATCGTAATGATCCCTTTAGTTTTTAATTGGTAAAGTCAAAGATACACGAGATTGGTTTTCAGCCCTCAACCCTTTA
>JAGDQP010049826.1:1052-14402 GCA_022664845.1 Lepisma saccharinum | reverse complement strand
TGTTTTATTTATTTTCGAGTTATTTTGCTGTTCGGATATTTTTCCTGAAGCTTATGCTTTGTGACCCGAATCCTAAAGTGTTTGCAATCAGTCAAACTCTACATCTTTGCAGGCTAGTATTTATTTTAGGATAAAGAAGTCCATATTTAAAAGAAATATATCAAAATATATCAATATATAAAAATATATGAAAGTAGCAATGGAATATTGTATTGCCACCCAACTTACGTCACTGTTCAAAATTTCAATATTGTATGATGCCAGGAAATTAGTTAAATTAAGGTTAAAAGATTTGAGGACAGCACGAACCATTCTGAACACTTTTAAAGACATATTTTCTTAAACAATTCATACTAAAAACTAAAGAATAATTTTATTTATGCATGACTAAAAAGAAAAACATGGGACGCGCCAATTGAAGAATGAATAAAATAGCTATATATAAGAGCGCGCTCCATGCTTTTCTTTTCAGTGCATAAACAAAATTATTCTTATTTTTTATTACGAATTGTTTAAGAAAATTATATCTATAAAGAGTATTATTATTATTATTTTATTTTTATTATTATTCCCGTTCACATTTCGTCCTCACGTCCACATTTCGATAGCTTCGAATTCCCTTTATTCCTCCTCTTGCAGAGTTTCAGATGTATAAAACGAAAATCTCAATACAAAATTATTAATATATTAAAGAAAGAATTACAGAATCAATTAAAATAGGCATTTATAAAAGATCTATAAGTATAAAGAAATAATATATTTTTCTGTCTGATAATTATTCTTAAACATCACTATAAGCTCATTATTTACTTTGCTCCAAACATTGATTTTTAATTCAAACGTTGAACTGGCACACACAAAGAATATTAGAATTCTTTAAAGATCGGGTGCATCAGGTACACAAATATACCTGAGCCAAAGATGCCTAAAGGCTAAAAATAAAATTCAAGTTCAAATAGTTAGAACATGTAGTTTTATAGACATTGTGTACTATAAATAATTTGATGATTTCCACACACAACTTAAAGAAAACTGCCACAAACATCTATGGCTCAATCGAGATTCGAAACGAGAACCTCGGGAACGCTCGCCTATCGCACCTGGCAAGAAAACTGGGAATTAACAAGTCCTGGGAAAGGATCGCAATAATGATTTTATAGGGGGCTTAATAAAGAATAATACCACCCCATTTTCAACGAACTTCTGGTAGGCAATCACAAAACTTGTCACTAAAACTACATAATTGAAAAAGAAATGTAAATTATAATGATAAATTTCCAACACACAGCTAAAATTTTAAGAAAATTATCATACAAATATGTTTAACTTAGAAATATTGTCAATATGAAAATGTTATGTACTATTACACTCATGTCTAAAGTATACTTCTCTCTGCCCCTGCTAGTTTCCTTCTTTGCTAGAAGTTGCGTGAATTTTCGACCCCAAGCATTCGTGATCTCTCGGGTGCATTCGGCTGTTCCTCAAATGCTGTCGGCAGACGCTTGTAATGTGAAATGTACTTCAGGTGTTCCTTCCCGATGCGTAGAATCGTGAACTTTAGTGAAGACCATGAGTGCAAGCCTTACACTCGTATCACTCCTTGATTATATATCACATTCTGTATTCTCTAAAAAAATATTATTGAGAGTTCTTTCCCCGTTCTAACAAGCAAATTAGCCTCAACATTTCGTGTTGAACTTCCGTTTGCAGTTGGCTCAATAGAAAGTTAATATTACTCCAGTACTTACTGGAGGAGATGGAAGCTAGTCGTTCTTTAGGATATGAAAATATCGTCAAGTTTCTCGTGGCTGCCGTAAAAGTGCTTGGTGCACTTGAGAATTTTTGAAATTAGTGGTAACTAAACTGTTCAGTATTGCTGTGTATTGAAAGAGAGCCTCGACGAATTTGGGAACATTTTTCATGGTGGTTTTCCACAATGCTTGTAACGTAGAATAGTTGGTTCTTTATATGAAAATTCTTTTAGGAGAACACGATTGGATTATTGTCTCCGTTGAGAGTTTAATATACTGGATTCCTTTTTATTCTGTTTCGTATAGAGGAGTATGATCAAAATTTTGCTTTCTGCACGTACATGTGGATAGCGTTGTTTTTTAAATAATAATAATCTTATTATTATTCTTTAATAAACTAATAAAAACGTCCAGCACATCCGTCTTAACAGATAACACTTCACACTTGTTCATCTTTTCTTACGGAAACGGTGGTACAGAGTTACTGACGTGCAAGTACAGAAAAAAACAATTTGGAATTCGAGAATATTAGCTATAATGTTATTTTTAAACACTGAATAAAATATGTTACATTCGTAGCATTGGTCATGTAAGAGGAGATAGTTCGTAACATTTTCCAGTTACCATAAACTGAAACTAATCTCTACAGAGATGTGGAACAATGGGCCTGAATCAAACTTGCGTAAGGCCGTAAATGAGCAGTATATTGTTAAGGCTTGCTTTGTAATCAAAAGTATGGACAAGTTTAAGAACCACGTGATATGATTTGTGTGAAGCTTGGTTTGAAAATCTTATGCTGACTCTTTAAATGTAACTCATGTAAATGGTTTAGTATATGTAGCGGTTTACATGATTTAGTATATGGAAATGGTCCAATAATAAATAGGAACTTAAAATGGCCATTTCACTTTTTGTGTGTGTGTGTGTGTGTGTGTGTGTGCGCGCGCGCGCGCGCAGCTTTCGGCTTTGGAACAAAATTTCTCATGAACCTTTAATATATAGAGATTCTTAGAAAGTGAACAATGAAAAAGTTTTCGAAGTACGGAATGTTTGAAAGTCTATGGTAAGATTCAAAACTTAACGTCGCTGAAATTTTGAACTTTTTGGAGAAAATTTTCCTTTGCCATGTTTGATTTTATATAAGTGAGACAAGTTACTCAGGTTTTATTTAAGAAATGTTCCGCCCTTCTTTTTTAATACGTTGATTTTGTCTTCTGGATTTGTACAAACCTTGCAAGATATGCGAGGATCTTGGTATGTTTGTGTGAGGGGAAAAAGTGATCCCGTCATTCACTTAGTAAAAAAATATAAATTTGTTTTTCGTATTTTTATAGGAAGACCTGAAGTTGTGGCTGCCAATGCCTGAGAAACCTCCCACTGATCTTGATGCTGATATGTCGAGGTTCCTTTTAGCACAAGTGGGTGACCAATTCTGTGACCTTTTAGAACAAGAAAAGGAATCGATAACAGTCCATATGTCTGATGGTAGGTGCAATTAATAGTTAATTTCTGATGGAATGTGCCTGGTTTTTGAGTGTGACACGAACTTGATGTGTGTTCTATTACACAGCATTGTTTTGGATTGCAATATTTATCATACTAACTGCATTGGAATTGATTGTAGTTTTTCATTAACCGCTAGCTTTGATTAGGAATTTAACTATGGTTCTAAAACTCGTATCATAGAAACGTTCGGAAGTGCAGTTTCTGCTAGTTTTGGGGGGAGAGCTTTGTTGTTGACTTTGTATGCAAATTCAGTAGCTACGGAACTCTTTTTTTGCAGTTAATGTAACAGTTAAGCAGTACGCAAGTTTGAAAATTTTGAAGTAAAGCGCTGAGTTTTAAACTATGTAACTAAGCAACCAAAGCTCGTTGAAACACTACCTAGTGCTCGTAGACCTCGACGAGACAATCGAGATGGTAGTCAAAACTAATTTTCGATATTTTTTTACTTCGTCTTGCGAGGGACGAATTTCTGTCGTTAATGATGAATGGTAGAGTGCAGTCAGTTTCCACGAAATTTAAGACGTGCTTTGATTTAAAATCATTTGTAACTGGAGTTGAGTGAATGCATTTTTAATTTAAAGCTATCCTTGACTGCATGCAGTGAAAAGAAGAAAATGCTCTTTGAAAGCAAGTTGTTTAAAACTTTGTTGTAGTTGTAACATGTAGTTATGTGACTAGATAACTAGTTCTGGTTTTGTTAAATAGATCTTAACGAATGAAGGTTTGTATGGAAGTATTTTGTGAATGTTCTATATATTGAACGTTATACAGTCATGTCAGCACCTAAAATTATCAAAGCATTGCGTGCACATTACTGCAAGTGCAAACGTATCCGAAGTATTAACAGAAAAGCTTGTCGCGTTTCCCTAGCGTCGCTACAAATTTTCTACCGGTTGTAATGTCCAGCTCCAAAGATGGCAGAGCAAGCATTGGGTTTTAACTAATTGCACAACAGATCCCCAACAGAATATTGTGTAGTATATTACTTCTGTAGTGCCGGGCGGTCTGCGGCGGTATGCCATCGGCTCGAAGGTCCCGGGTTCGAGTCCAGGCATGGGTGTGGATTTTAACGCTTAACAGCTAAAGGCGAATCCTGACGGGCCGAAGTCTAAAGTTATTAGATTGGCCCATATAAAAATAAAGTTTACCTTAGTTATCACTTCTGTAGTAGCTATAGGTGAAGGTAGTTTTACAAGTTATCGGTACTGAACTTTTAAATTGAAGTTATTCGGGAGCGAGCAATAGTCTATGTTCGAGCACTGTGTGCCGGGGGAGGGGGGGAATAAAAATAAAATTCAGAGGAACACTGGAGTAACAATAGTAGCAAGGTAATAATTGGTAAGGCGGATGGATGAGTGGTAATGCTCACTCATGTAATCAAGGTGCCCCAGGTTCGATACATAGTAGCAGGGGCAGGTGTTTCGGAGCCCACCTTAAACTGTTAGGACATCATCCTATCAGTTCACCTTGTCCTTGACCTTCGGGTCGTAGACCCCTTCTAAGAGAACACCCATCACTATCATCACGGTATTAAAAAAAAATCATGCTTCTAAATTTGCAACAAATGAATGTTTTTAACTATTGTAGGAAGTAGATATACCGGATAATAGCAGAAATTACAGGCCTTGTTAAGCAGTCTCCAGGAGGATCGTATCGGAAAGTCTTGGTGTATAGATAGACGAAATGTTGCTGCCTGCATGTGATGATAATTTTAACAGTCCTGATAAATCTTTGAAGGTTCTGTAATGAGCTTTTTAACCGTCTGATGCAAGGCATGACTAACGTTGTTAATAGCATTGAGTGTCAATTTGATGAATAAAGTTGATAAATGATTAACTGTTGTGTGTAAAATTGGTATTAGTAGTGAACATTGTTAATTATTTTGTTTCAGACAAGACCATTGCATGGAAGCGAGTGGTGCAAGGTGTGCGAGAAATGTGTGACGTTTGTGAGACAACCCTCTTCAATTTTCATTGGGCCTGTGGAAAGTGTGGCTTCGTAGTATGCATCGACTGCTACAAGGTAAGGAAGATTTATCTCAATCGCGTTTTGTAAATGTACTTCAGTTTTTTTCTTCAACTTTCCACTTCGTATCAATATTACCTTCATGACACTTACCTCAGATTTTTTTTTTTTTTCGTTCTTGATATTGAAAAAAAAAGTCTGCAAGAACTAGTCTGTCGCAGACTGAACGTTGGGGTTATTAAACAGCGAGGAGTCCGAAAATCACATCCATTCTTTCCTCTAATGTGTTGTTTAGCGTGCAGAGTTTAATAGTAATAATAATGATTATAAAAAAAGGGAGGGAGAGGGGGCATGTGCTGTGGCACAAAAACATGGCTGAAACAAGATTCTGACTCAAGACGGTTGTTCTTAACTCTTTGTTTTCTAAAAAGAATAATTAATGATGGGATCCTGAATGTATTTCTACTGTCTGTGTTTTCTAAATACAAACTACAGAAGGAATCCTTTAATGCAAATAATCTGGAAATAATTGTTTTCTTAATAAAAGATAAAGTTTCCATTTAAATTTTCCTTCAGTTGTACAGCTGTGGACAAAAGTATTGTAGCTTATTTTTTATATACATTTTTTTTTAAAAATTGACATGCGTTTCTTCGTAGCTGTACCGTACTGAAGTTTACTTTATTTGTTTGACTAATGAGCAGAAGTTGATGATGTTTTTGATTAATTTCCATGTTATAAGATAAATGACTTTTTAATGCAAGATCTTGATGTTAATATTATTTCAAACATTGTACCGTTAATAGGTTTGAGCAATAGTTAGTAAATTTAAAGTTTTCCGTTTCATTGTGTTATGCTGACAAATAATACATGTAACTTGTGATTTTTTCAGGGACGTAAAAATGGAACAATTAAAGTGTGGGGAGAAGCCGGAAAAGATCGTGATGAGTTTTCATGGCTGTTCTGTACCAACCGACAACCTCACGAACAAGAGAAGCTGATGTTGACACAGATCATCGCTGGCGATTCTCTCCTCCAGTTGGGTCGCAAGGTCCACGAAGTACGCATAGCGTGGAACATTCCTCAGTATTGTGGATGTCCACTTAGTAAGGAGCTAAGTCAGAAAGGAACAAATGGAATATGCAAGGTAGGCTTTAGTGGGTAGAAACCTACAAGTATGAACGGGTTCGTGAAGTACACAAGTAGTTGTAACATTCGAAGGTTTAATTGTATCGTAAGTTCTGGCAAGAGCTAGTCAGTTGTATTTGTCGCGTGTGCGCATGTTCTTATTTAGAAGAAAATGTCAGTCTAATCGACTGTTATATTTCTATATTCAAGGAAGTTGTGGCATTTCGTTTTCAGATCTAGATTCATTAGCATTGTCATTGTGTATTTCAAAGTCGATTTTCTTCGTACTTTTTTGATTTACCAAACTTTACACGCGCCATTTCATGGCAGTTGCAGATCATAATGATGGAGCAAATTTTGATCCTAACAATATTCCGTAGAAACTAGGACACACTTCCTTGTATAATTAGCATAGTTGCAATTTTTGCTGCTTTAATTGAAAGTGATCAGTAACCTCTTTTTCGTATTGGCAGTTCTTGTTATATTATTTTTTTTTCGCTGACTGTACATACTGATGTTAATGTTTTACGAACTGTTTTTCAGGACTTGTTGAAGAGCATAATAAAATCTGAGCCACCAAACGGGATGATAAAACAGGAGAAAAGGGAGAACAAAAACAAATGTAACGAAGAGAAGAATGGTGCTACAAATGGGTCAGTGAAGAGTGAAGACAAGAATTCTCCCCTCACCTGGTTGGCTGATGTTGCTCTGTCAAATGAGGATAAGAAACCCAGTGAGGTAAGTTCCGATGTTAGGATTTGTATTTTGGGAAAAAGTTCATAGCTGACTTATCTATGGTGAGAAGGATACATGGGAGGTAACACGGAAGTGTGTAGAAGCATAATTCAGACTTAATTACTGTGCAATTTACTATGAAATTTTGTCCGCAGGAACTAGTTGCACATGTTGGATAGTCATTTATGTACATTTTTTTTTTATTGATCTTATTGTGATTCTGTACCTGTATTATTTTGTGTAAAGGAATGACAGATTGAAAACTTCCTTAAATCGATGCTGATTATTATTTCATTGTGATGTGCGAGTTACTTGACATTTTGGTCCCTATAATAAAGAACAGGGGTACCTAACAGCGTGCCGCATTCAAAGGGATTAACGAAAAATGATTTTAATACCTTAACCTTTGTGCAGTTTGTATTTCTGGACTTGTTTCGGGGGCCAGTCAAAATCGCCACGCTGACGCGGTGTGGGAAACCCCAGGTCAAGAATATGCAACTCGCGTTCCATTGAATAAAATACCTTCTCAATACTTTTTAGCACAATGCTGATTGGTAATACTACTTTGGTTTTCCTCAGTTGTAATTATATTTTAAATCTTTGTGTATTTAGCTCCTGCAAATGATTAATTCAGATCCAACTCTGACTTAAAAATGAAGTTTTCTTTGTTCGATGATGCAGGCTACGATTTCAGAGTGAATAGTAATGTTAAACCATTGTGATAAATACGAAGGACTAGAAAAATTCACTGTTTTCAATACGTGGTAGTTGTGGCGTGTCCCCAATAACCTAGTGGTCTATTTTTGTTCTTTTTTCACACTGTAGAAAGTGTACAATTAGGAATTGTCAGAAAAGTAAATCTCTCAAAGTAAATTGTGTAGTTTTACTGCGACAATCAGCATTCTATCTATACTTTCTACTAAAATAAGTTGAAACTGTGATAATTTTTAATGACCAAAATGTGCCCTCAGAACGGATGATTAAGCGATTAACTAATAAGTGAGATGTTGGCAAGAAAGTTTCTGGGACAAAATATTCATCGTCTTTTAAAGTATCCAAGAACTACCGATATTGTGATCAACTGAGTGTGGCTCGCACATTACTATGAGGCATTTTTAAGGCACCGGGGTTTTTCTTACAAGAAATATTCAAGTTAGATTACCAGCAACGCGTAAGTTCGCAAGCAGATTTCAAGACTTCTCCAGTGAAGGTTAATCGTTTATTTGTAAAGGTTGCATCCCTCTGTAACGTTAAAGGGGGGGGGGGGGGGGGGGGCAACATTCAGTTGCGGATCCAGAATATTCATGAGGAAGGGGGCGTAGGTGGAATAGACCAAGTACATGTTCGATATTTTCCCGCTTATTGAACCTCATTGCTAAGTTTAGTCATGGAATCTGATATCGGTATGCCCCAAAATTAGATTTGTCCGGAAACGAATCGAAGCTTTTTCTGAGATAATTTATTTGAAAATGCTGTAAAAAATATTTCCCTTTAAGAAGAACACTCGCACACCCTCTCTGGATCCGCCACTGGCATCATCTGTCCTTTGTTGCTGATCACCGTTGATCCAAACTTGCCTTCACTTGTCCTTTCGTGACAGGTGCTTCAAGTGAGATGGAGCTACAGCAAATCCACCCAGGCCCACACGATAAGGGGGTATATGGATCTTCGTTTTTGGAAATTTTTACTAAACTTGGTGTAGGTGCACCAACGAGCATGCAGTGTTAGTCGCTGCAGAAATCAGTCCATCCGCGTGATCAGATCTTTCTACAGTAATTGGATAATAGTTCTTGAATATGTACTTTCCTTAATACTGTCAACAAGTTTTCCGTATCCGTCTTTCTTTTATTATGTATCTTCCGTGTCGAGTGTATTCCTTGTTATTCTGTGTAATCATATCGTGAAGTTTCAAATTTTTCATCACTTCTGTGGAGAGCATGACATATACCGTAATACATCATAGAAAACATGCACTGTAATTAATCTTCGCAACTCGTTCGTCAGCTCGCAGATTTTTTCTTTTCCTGAATGCCTCTTAGCTGTTGCTTTTCACCCTGCAAATCTAACTCATTTTATTTTCCTTCCTCCAATTGTAACTCTCTGTTATTAGTTCATCTTTTTAGTGGTTGAGAGGCAGTGTTTCCTCTGCGCATTGCAGTTTAATTTTCACTCTCCTTTTGCCATACAGTGATCCAACAGCTGCAGTGTGAAAATGCATATCCTACATGCTTTGGTATATATTATTGCTACAATAGTTGAATCATTCATGGGTATATTTCTTGAAAGAGGTAACTTAAAGCGTAGTGTGTTGCTGAGTAATTATTATTATATTATTTGCAAATTGTTTGTTATTGTAGATAGTTGTCAATTTGATTGTGAAGTGTTTCCAATTAATTTTTTAACTTATTTTATTTTAGGAGTCTGGAAGTAGCAGTGATTCAGATGACGAAAAGGATGGCAGTTTCTCTACACTTCGAGAATTGTTGATTCGTCCATCCCATAAAACCGGTGGCGGTAGTGGAACACCGTCTCCGAATTCTGTCCAGTCCCCATCTGCAAATAGCCAACAGCAGAGTTCATGTACAAACAGTTCAGGCAAAAATACTGGGAACAAGAAATCTCGAATGGACACTTTAGATAAAGTAATATCAAGCGTCATTGAGGATAGTGTTTCGCAGGACGACCAAAAGGTGCAAGCTCCTCTTGAGTTGAAACATTTTATAAGACGTTATGAATATCGACATAGAGGGAGAGATCCACTGCCTATAAGAATCATGACATTGACAGAGAGTAAAGTGTTGTATCCGGATGTTCCACATACGTGGCTGTGTGACGGCAAATTGCTTCGTTTGCATGATTCAGTTCACAGTGGGAATTACAGGATATTCCAGGTAAATATTGTTCCGTCTTGAATTTTCTGCTTAAGACAAATAAAAAGAGAATTTAAAACAAAGCAATCATTTATGCTTGATAATTAGAAGTAATTCGTGCTTACATAGCAACTGCTCATTAAACTCAAAAATTGATATTTAACTTACTTGCGTGTGGTGTACACCCTTGATTATCAGTCACTCGCTTATAACAAAGGTGACAGATCATCAAGGGATCTCCAAACCAACACGTTAGATATTTATAGGTGGCCTTTTCACATGATGACATTATTTAGTTCAAAGTATTCCAGGTTTTGCTGCATGTCAAAAGTAGTACATCACTTACAAACGAAACGGGATTCCGTAGATTACGAGGGTATATTAGAAATACTTCAGTTTACCCGTTCTTGGTTCTCACTCAAGTCCTTCCTCGATTCGTTAATTTTAAGTTTATAAGTGATTTTTCGGTGTGGTAATTCAGTGGGTCATTTTAGAAAGGGCGCACGCATATCATTCGGAATTTTACATTGAACATGTTCCGTTTCAGAAAGGCTGAATTGTATTATACGGGGTCTGCAACCCTGGAAAACTTGGAATACTGAAGAAATTTTATAAATCTGGTAAACTCAGGGAGATCTATAATTTGTGAGGTGAACCTATCCACAGTTGGTAGGAGCACTGCTCCGGCAAGGCGGAGGTCGTGACTTCGTTTCCCACTGCTGCCCGGAGTGGTATTTCACAAGTGAAGAAATGTGCACAAGATTCTTGAACTGGGTGGTGGTGGGATTTTCGTATTATTTACATGTTCCACTATATTATACTAAGAACTCAGGTAATTTCCAGTCACAAAATTAGCGGACACCATGTTAATATATGAAGCGGTGACCACTTTCACTGCCTCATACAATTGAGTCTGTTGGGCAATATAGCTGCTCCCTAGCACCAGTTTTCTCTGTCCACTTCCTCTATCAGAATACAAAGACAAGCGTACAACCAAAATTTGGGAACGTTTCGCTAATGGCGTGTTCACACAAGACAAGGGGACAGTGAGGATGGTGCAATGGAGCGGTTATGTGTGATGCAATGAGATAATACAACGCATAACTAACGAGTGTCAAACTATCTTGTTATTTAAATAACTTTGTAGAATTTTTACTCTTTAATCTAATAAAAGTTCCTAATTACAACCAACAAAGCTAGAATTAAATTTCCATCTTGTTTTTTCAGGACCAGTGGAAACGAGGTCAACCTATTCTTGTCAGCGAAGTAACGAAAGGTTTGGACATGACCTTGTGGCATCCAGATTCCTTTGCACGCGATTTTGGAGAAGATAAGAACGATTTGGTGAACTGTATGACTGGAAATTTGGTGCCCAAGCAACCCATGAGGAAGTTCTGGGAAGGTTTCGAGCATCTATCTCGTCGGTTAAAGGATGAGAAGGGCAATCCAATGTTGCTCAAATTGAAGGATTGGCCGCCAGGTGAAGACTTCGCAGAAATGCTTCCTTCTCGCTTTAATGATTTAATGAAGGTGCTTCCTCTTGGGGAGTATACAAATCGCACTGGTCGCTTGAATTTAGCTAGTCGGTTGCCAGACTGTTTCGTTAGACCTGATCTCGGACCTAAAATGTACAATGCATATGGGTCTGCCTTATATCCTAACAAAGGAACGACCAATCTGCACCTGGATATTTCTGATGCTGTGAATGTGATGGTCTATGTTAGTATCCCGAAGGACGCAGACAGCGAAGAGCATAAGAAAGGTGAGTGAATGAATGTTTGTTGTTATCCAAATATAAATTAATTCCTCTTTGTGTGTATTAAGTAGATGTGAACTACATTTTTTATAGCGGTGCCATTTTTGTGAAACTATTATAGGGTAGGTTAACAATGTCTCGTGGAGGGAAATTTGTAGGCATTAATAAGCAGGCAAATTGGCCTAAAAATGCATTAAATAGGCACTCTTCTAGTGAGCGCTAATTTGAGGCCAACTCTCATTGGCCAAAATCAGACTTGGCTTCAACTTAGCGCTGACTAGAAGTTTAGCGGTCGATTGTAAACTAACCCTAAGTGGCATAAACTTTCCAACAGACCAGATATTTCAAAATTTGAAATACTTAACACACAGATAAATTACAACTTTAAAACATACCGTGACCTTGGAGCAACCAGGTTCTATGTCCACTTTTTGGCAAAATGGAGTAAACATTGCAACCAAGAGACCCTGTATTTAAGAGATCAACCCCAACAGTACTATCTCACAAAGCGGCCTCCAAGTGCCTAGAAATGTAATAAATTTACGCTGACTTTAAATGAACTTCAAAGTTTAAAACTTTTTTTTTTTTTTCCCCTCCACAAAAGTAGCTGAAGTGGACATAGTAACTCCTGGTTCTAAGGTGACGGTATCTAAAAATACTTTCTATTCTAGTACTGTCGTTGTTGCTTCTAACCAGGTTTTCTGATCGATTCTTGTACGGACATGGTTCACTTAATTCCTGTCAGTTTTGATCATTCTATTTTTAATTCTTGTCATTCAAGTGAAAAAAAATAATTTGCCCAGGAGGCATTTATAGACAAGGACAAAATCATTTATTCATCCTGTACTGGTTTCAAACGAATTTAGCACATGCCAGCAGTTTCCAACATCGAGCGGCTTGGTGATTCAGTTGGAAGAGTTCGCATTCGGGAGGTAATTGGGTTCGATACCAGGCAGTGCCGAGATGGTAGCTTTAACTTAAAGGCCTTCGTTCTCCTATCTTATCCCGGCCTAAAGGCTATAAATAAATTTAAAAGGAAAATGCGTATTATAGGCAAATTCGTTGTCTGCATGTTAAGAACGGTGAGAAAGCCACTTCTGTGAGCAATACTACTACAGGACACTGCAGAATACTGCCTTATGTGTGCGATTTTTATTGTTCAATAGTAAAATGTAGACATTTAGAAGTTTCATGTGTGCCTTCAGTCGTAATTTGTGTGGTCTTCATAAATCAATTGTGTTTGTGTACGTTGGACGTCAACTATCTGCTGACTTCGAAACTGACATACACAAAATAGTAAAATACGGAATCTTTTAAAGGTCATATAATTGATTACATTACATAAAAACCGTCGATGGCAATTGTGTAGCTCGGTTCTCTTGTTGATGTAGATTAGATCAAATTAGTTTTTCTTACACAGTATATTCCGTATTAAAAGAAGTGCAACAAACTTCGAGGTAGAAATTCTGTCGGGAATTACAGTGGACTCCCGATGTACTGGTTAATAGAGGGCAAGATATCCACGGTTAATCCAAAGGCAAGAAATAAAAAACTAGAAACCAAAATAATATATACAGGGTAAGTCAAAATGATGTACCCGATTTCATAAATTTATTTTGTGAAATATAATGAACATATCTG
>JAGDQP010049825.1:0-14403 GCA_022664845.1 Lepisma saccharinum | reverse complement strand
ATTACTGGTATGAAATGTGGGATTTTATAAAAACAGTCTACTGCAAAATGCCCCAGTAAAAAAAAATGTGTACTGCAAAGTAAATATGACGAAGGAAATGTCCTTTAACGTTAACTACAAACACAAGAAAATTAAGTCTTTTTTTTTAATGATTTTTTCTGCAAAACAAATGCTGGGGCAGTTGAAAATAATCCACAAATAGCCAAACTAAGTAACTCTATGGCTTAAGGAACTCGCAAGTTCATCGCCGCTGTAACAAACGGTCTTTGGATTTTATCCTGGGCAATATCAAGCCAGTTTTCATCACGAACACCTACTTCTCGAAGATCTCTTCTAATATTGTCCTCCCAACGACGTCTCGGTCTTCCCAATGGCCTCTTTCCATCCGGACTTCCAACCAGGATAGAATATAATCTTTGTTTCCCCCCATCCGAGCTACATGGCCTGCCCACCTTAGTCGTCTCGATTTCATTATTTTTACAACATCATGTGAATCGTACAATCCGTGAAGTTTTCATTATGAAGTCTCCTCCACTCTCCAGTCATCTCGTCGCGTTTCGGTCCGTATCTCTTTCTCAAAACCTTATTTTCAAATACACGTAATTTATGTTTATCTGCTAGTGCCGTACTCGAACTTTCGCACGGAAGAAATAAACAGTCGCTTATTATCGTTCTGTATATTTTTAATTTCAATTTCCTTGATATTAATCGCGATGTTAGAAGTTTTAGGACTGAATAGAAACATGCGTTTCCCGATACTAAGCGACTGTTTATTTCTTCCGTGACCTCACTTTTGCTTGTTACGTATGCTCCCAAGTATTTAAATTTGTTTACTTTCTCTATGACCTCATCCCTAATTCTTATGTTTTTAATTCCTTCATTCCCTGTGCTTCGGCTTGTTATCATGTATTTTGTTTTATCTATGTTTACCTGTACATCTATCTCATCGCACGCTTCTAATAAGACATCGGTGTTACTTTGTAGTGCATCTATATCGTCCCCTATTAAATCTACATCATCCGCGTATACGAACAGTTTGATTCAAACCATTCAGTGATAGCCCCTTTTTGTCCCCTTTAATTTATAGTGGTGGTAGTGGTGATACGCCTTGTTTCAATCCGTTGCGAATCTTGAAACTATCTGACATATTATTACCTATCCGTACTCTGCTTGTGGGGTCGCTGATACACATCTTCGCTAGTTGAACCTATTTTTTCGGAATTCCAAATCGTATCAGGATAGCTTTTCCCTTTTGATAGAATCATATGCTTTCTTAAAATCAATGAATAGCTGGTGAACCGTCCCATTGTATTCCCATTTCTTATCCAAAATTTGTCTCAAGGCAAAAATCTGGTCCAATGTGGATCTATTTGTTCTAAATCCAAATTGGTGATTTCCAATTATTTCATCTAGGTATATACTTAGGAGTGTTAACAGAATATTACTTAATACCATGTAACAACATATTAGAAGTAACGAGATTCCTAACGTAATTATTACAGTCCGATTTATCGCCCTTTTTTGTAAATCGGAACTATTATTGAGGTTTTTTTATTATTTTGGAAAGTCTTCCTTTCTCCATATAGCACTTATCAATTTATGTAGTTCCTTGATTGGTGCCGTTCATCCAGCTTTAATTAATTCGACTGGAATATTGTCTATTCCTAGTGATTTGACTTTTTTAAATTTCTTTACCGACATTTCGATCTCGATCTCGATCTCGATCTCGATCTCGCTAGGTTCGGGAATCCACGGTTCTGCAGTATGGATTTGAAATTCCTCTGTTTGTTCCCCGTTGTGTACATTAAGAAGTTTGTCGAAATAACTTTTCCACACATCGACAATTTTAGTAGGATCAGCCTGAAGATCTCCATGTTCATTTCTAATCATTCCTAACCTCGGCTTTTCTTAACGAGTTTATCCCTTTCTATACATTTCGTATGTTATTTATCTTCCCGTTTTCGTCTATCTCCTGAATCTTCTGCCTCAGATATTCTCGTTTTTTATTTGTTACTGAACCCGAGTGTGGCGTTTCGTTTCGCGTTACTATAGTGGTTGGTATTTGCTTCGCTTTTATTACTTAGCCATCGTTACCTGCCTTGTTTTCGTATTTCATGAAGCTTAAGGCATTCTTCATCAAACCAAGGTTTGTTTTTCTGTTGTTCCTTCTCACCTACAAGTTCCTTCGCTGTGCTTTTAATTGTTTCAAGAATTGCCTCCCACACCTTACTTACATCAATTTCTTTATTAATATCATCATTATTATTACTCGTGTCGGCTAAGATTTCGAACCTATTTGAGAGTTCAAGATGACAATCTGCTCTTGTGCTCGGATAATTGAATTGTTTCACTTCGAATTTCAGTTGTTTTGACCCCTTGCTTTCTCTGTTCCCGATGCATAACTTTTCCGTTACCGGTACTTTTGTGATCACTAATTGATGGTCGGTGTCACATTCCGCTCCTCTGTACGACCAAACATCCATTATGTTTGTGCTTCTCCGTCTGTCTACTAATACGTGATCGATCTGGTTGAGAGTTTTGCCGTCCAGTGATACCCATGTGTATTTGTGTTCAAAGTACGTGCTCTTTACCAGTAGGTTTTTCGAAATCGCGAAAGTTATCAATCTTTCTCCATTGTTGTTTGTCTTTTCGTGAAGGCTGTATTAGCGTATAGTAGGTCTATATTATTCTTCCCTCCATACCTTTGCATTGAAATCACCCAACACAATTTTCGAATTACACTTCGGCATTTGGTCAAACAGCCTTTCTAGCTCATCGTAGAATATATCTTTGTCGTTATCAGTAGCCACCTCGGTCGGAGAATAGACGTTTAATAAAACCGTGTGTCCCCTTCGAGTACGTATCGTAACGTACGATAATCTTTCGTTTACGAACTCTATATTCTGAACCGGCTGAAGGATACCGATCTTAATGAGGAATCCTGTTCCGAAATCGTGAGACTGTGTTCCCCCGTAGTAGAAAGTGTACTTGCCCTGTCGGATGCTATCTTGACCCTCCCACCGAACTTCTTGTATCGCTAATATGTCTAGCTCATACTTCTCGGTCTCGCGTACCGCCACCTGAAGAGCGCCCGTTTGGTATAATGTTCGTACGTTCCACGTTCCTATTCTAAGGTTTTTCTTAATCCTGTTCTTGGAGCCCGCTGAAGCAGTCCCAGTCCGGATATCCGAATGAGGGACTAGTTTACCTCCGGAATATTTAACCCCAGGAGAATCCATGAACCATAGCCAAAACAGGCATTAATTCAATTCGCAAAGAAATTAAAGGAAATGTACCTGCCAAATATCAGCGATACAAAAGAAAACTTCCTATAGAAGCACTTGAGCTAAAAGAAACACTATTTGGGATCCAGCTAGAGAAGTTACTCAAGTAGTTTCATCTGATCATAGTAGATAAATTGTCCAAATATAAGAATCTTGTCAGACACGAATCTTGTGAAACGAAGTGCTGATTGAATTCCATGAATACGGACTTCGAATCCTCAACGATCAAACTATAATAAATAGGTTGAGTCAAAACACATGGTTCTCAATCGAAGTATGGTTTGCTAGTATGGAAACCGAGACTCCTCTGGTTGTCTTGAGAAGTTTAACTTCAGTGCGAGCGGTCCCGGGTTCGATTCCCGGTGGGGGCTCAAAAATTTCGGTGTTGACCCAGCATCGTGAGGACAATTGGGGAGCTGCTGTGAATAAAATACAGTGGCGATCACAGTGAGAGCTTCGGTTCTCCTCTCGCAACTCCTCTGGTCAGCGTGGGAGTAGTAGACCAACTCCTCCCTTCGGGGAGAGGCCTCATCCACTAGTGGATTGAATATTACTGTGAGTTATTGAATATGGCTGTGATTGAATATGGCTGTGACTTATATATATATATATATATATATATATATATATAATTCCAAACTGTAACTATCATAATTTCTGGAAATAATAATGCTTGTAAATCAGATTTGAATAATAGTGTAATAATTTTGCGTAATACGAGGTGTACACCAAAAGTATGTGCCGTTTTGTTCTAACATCCACAATTATTGTCAATGCAGGAAAATAAGTGTGGAGTCGGAAAACTCCATCTCTCGTCTGTAAGCGGTGAAGGTTTCGTTCACGAGATGGGAGCAGTTAAGTCGCAGTGCTTGAACGAGGAAGACGTGTTCTGGATAGGACTGCCCGGAGAAATGGAATTTGCCATTGAAGAAATAGATGGATGGAATTAGCAAAGTTTGCACGCTTGGAGAGGGATTAAAGTTTTCGAAAAGTGTTGTGGCAATGGATGAATTACGGATCCTATTATTCAACACAGAAACAAGAAGATAGTCAATGTAGTAGAAACACACAGATTCACCACCATCCAGAAAATTTCGGCAGGTGGCATCCAATGAGAAAGTGCTGTACGCTATCTTCTGGGATTCCCAGGGCGTGATATTGTCTAATCCCGTTCCAAAAGGTCATGGTTAATTTATCAAAGCTAATAAACAGACATCATAAATACTCATTTTGTGCGAACGTAATGTTCCAAACAACAAAGTGACTATACGCGTGCAGAGTTAGCGTAAAACAAAAACACTAAACAACCACAGCGTTTATATAAAATTTATCATGTAACTTCCAGAAGTTTGAATTAACTCCCTCAACTTTGGTTCTGAAATATAAAGGGTATTGAGGAGCCACTAATTAGTTAGTACCTGCTTGATCTAGTGCAGGCATGGCCTACAACAGGCCCGCGGGCCTCATGCAACCCATAGTATAATGTTGTGTGGCCCGCGCTAAAATAAAAACTATATTAAATTGAAATATGTTATCAAATTTATTTTAAAAACCTATATTTACAATTAAGTACTCCATATTGTTCTCCCAGTAGTAAAATGATTTGATAAAGAGAGAAATTAAATATTGGTTGAGTACAGAATGTCTACCCTCTTTGACATCTTACAGTTTAAATACTGACCTCATAAATGGCGCTATCAGTGCATGAATCCATAGTCACGTAATCAGGGGAACATTAAAGCAAGTACAGGCAGCGAGTACGAGCAGACAGGGACAGCGTATCTTGTTGGTAAAATGAAGACCGACAAAGAGAACATCACACACTGTTTACGTTTTGAGTTCGATAAAGGCAATAATGCAGCCGCAGCCTGCCACAATATTCGCCAAGTGCATGCTGAAGACGCAGTTGACGTTAGCACATGTCGTCGGAGGTTTCGAAAATTCAGGAACGGAGACAGAAATTCAATGATAGTCTGGACATCCATCAGTATTTTGCGAAGAGGATCTCGACTAAACCGTACGAAACAACCCGAATCCAATGGTCGAAAAATTAGCGGAAACGTTCCAGGAGCACAGGAAAACAGTTAAAGATGTGTAGAATCCCTGTGTTTCATCACAAAGTTCGAACGTTAGGTTCCACATCAACTGAGAGAAACTCAACGGGAGTTGCGCGTCGTGACCTGTGTTTCCATGCTTTCACAGTACAAAAATTACCGGCTGTTGACACGCATTGTCACGGGAGAAGAGAAGTGGGTTTTGTTGCGAAGCGTAAAGCGTCAAAGAATTATGTGTCGTGTTCCTAACAGCCTCCATCGACGTCCAAACTACAACTTCATCCCAAGATGGTGAGATTAAGTGTTCGGTGGGATATCAAAGTCATAATTCACTAGAAAATCCTGAAACTTAACCAAACCATCAATCTACTTCTACTATCGACATTTAGACAGACTGCGAACCGCATTGTGATTGAAGTGCCCAACGAAGGAGTTATCATCCATCATGATAACACCAGGCTACATGCTGTTGTCACAATCTGTCAAAAATTGATGGCCTTTGGTTAGGAGCCCACCCATCCCATTATTCTCCTGACTTAACCCCCACAGACACCATCAGTTTCGCGCTTTGCAGAAATCTTTCAATTCTCTGGTGGTGATATTTCATACTTCTCCTTTCTACTTTTAAATAATTGCTCCTTTTCCAACATTCTAAATTTACAGTAATAGCTTGGAAAACTTTTTGTTTTTTCATTCTTCATGATCTTACAAAATTCACGGACAAAGCTAATACAAGTCAGATTAGATTCTTCTTTCCTTATACGCTTTCTTCAAGTTTTAGGGACTTCACGAAAATAGAAACTCGTTGGCTTTCCGCGTTCTCCATTTCACCGGCTTTCGGTATATTACAGAAGTAGTAGTTTTAGCAGTGAATAGGATTAACACTACTAATATTTGTGGAATTTGAAATAGTATTTAAGTAGAAGTAGTAGTCGTAGCGGAAAAAGTATTGGTAGCCGTAGAAGTAGTACGTAGTAGTAATAGCAGTAGTAGAAATAGTAAAACCTAGGTCACAATAAAAAGTGAAATTTACATAGGGCGTGACGGTTCAACCTTTTAACACTAGGCAATCATGGGCGATAGTTGTATTTCAATTTCAGTTAGGGCAACTAAACTAATTCTGCTGGAGCCCATTCGACAACATAATGCAATTTAAAATTTACAGTCACTTCCAGAATAAGTAAGTAATAAATAAGTTATTGATATTGTTAAGATTTATATAAATAGCTACCAGCTGTATTATAGCTACCAGCAGCATTTAATGCCAACGATGGCAAACCAAGTGTGAACTGCCAGCACCAAGTGTGAACTTCCAGTATGCTTGCTGTTACTACCACCAGCCAATAGGTGACAGGCATACGTAGTAAAACTATGATTTTCATTTCTATTATTTATTATCGGCAGAGTAGTGGTAATAACATCTATTGTTCAATTAAGAATAACAATCAGTAAATTGTTTATTCTTGAATGCTTTAAAAATATTCTATGTTGTCACTTTTCTACACTTTATTTCTATTTTAAAAAATATATTTCCTTACTAATAATAATGAAAAGATTCTTGCAAAGTTTGTTGAATTGGTGGTAAAACATATAAAGATATCACGCCTGGATTAAATTCCAAACGACGAAATAATGATATTAAAGATTATCAATATTAATCTACGATTTAAAAAATATTACTGACGACCAGGATTTGAACCCGCGACAAAATTAAATTATATTACAATCTCTACACGATAACCACTCAGTCAGCCTATTAAATAGTATTCTTTTGTCTCATTTTACTTGATTTTACGGTAAGACATTCCGTGTCTTACCGAACTGTTACCACATTCCGTGTTTAATTAAGACTTATTGTTATTTTAAAATCTTGTTTTAACTTGTAATTCCATATTTATTTATGAACACAATTACAATGTCCATCATAATTCATCTGCACTGCGTTTTAGCGCCGGATTATGTTTAAATTTTGAACACAAGGGAACTTCCCTCTACTGCAGGAAATTTCCCTTCGCGAGGGAAATTCATGCGATATTGGGAAATATTCTATAAAGACATGCGACAAAACTTTTGTCTATAGCTGTACTACCAATCTATTATTGTGATGATTCTTTTTAGATGATTAATTTCGTAAATGACTTAAACATTCTAATTTCCATTCTTAGGATATTAAGATATTTCCATCGGATAGAAGACAACCGGAAAATGGCAGCGGTTCAATATTGCCACTAATTTCAAGCTTCAAACCTGCCTTCTAGAACACTATTCCCACAGGGGTGCATTGAAGTGAGTGGTTTTAAGTCCACTTTAGAAAACACTTCGTCCTTAGAAGATCACCAGTTCGTTTAGTATGTTAACAATAATTTAATCAAACTCACCTTGCAACGCTGCAACATTCAGCAAATTAACCATTTTCTTCACCCAAAGTATTGCACACAGAGTTTATGATTGTATATCCTAGATGTGTTGTCGAAACGTTTTGAATTTTGTGGTTTGTTCATCCGGACGATAGCAGACAATACAAAGACATCGACTTACAAAGACCGCTCTGATAATAATTGTAACTTCGGTCTTCCTAACTGCTTTCTACACTTACAATGACGACGAGACGCAATAACTTACTCCGCATTTCTCTACGATCGTTTTAGTTTCAAAATATAAACGCAAAGCACAAAGCGAAGCAAAAAAGGTTTAGTTAAAAATTGGCAGAAATAGACAATACGAAATTTTATCAGATTTTTCTTTTCCTGATTCGTCTACACATTCTCTGAACTGTCGGATACTTTTATTCATATAAAATATACAATTTCCTATGTCTCCTATTCATAAGTACAGAGTGGACGTAGCTGAATTAGTTAACAGTCAGAAGGATGTTCGAATCCAGCACCTAGCCATTTTAACTTAGTTTTTTCCGCTTTCCTCAATCACACCAGGCAAATGCAGGAATTCCTTTAAATTAGGTCTTGGCTGACTTTTTAACTACATCCCGACAAGAATCAAAGAAGTCTAAAGGTCATAAATACATTTAACTAATTTCAAGGCATCATCTTTTGGTTTATATTGATACAATCATTTTTCATAAGATATACAGTGACAAACAAATGGCGGATATAAGCTGTTTTCTTCATATTGTCGTTGCGCCTCTAAAAATTAGTGTGTGGTATTTTGGTAAAAAATCAGTGCAAAACGACCAGAAGGCTATCGAGAATTGTCCCTCAAAACTCTATACGTTAATACATAATAGCTACGGTGTTATTAAAAAGAACGACAAACCGATCGCTGTGTACAGCAATGTTAGAACTGATGCTCTAAATCGACTATGTTTCATAGCATCGGTGCTCGAGCCCGCTTCTCATGCTTATATGCATACAAAATTGTCGCTGACTACTTGATCATTCATGATTGATTTCTTAGTTTGAGGTTCGGCATTGGATCACCCTACTGTTTATCGTAACACCCAGACTTTCAAATAAGTATTTTTTAAAAGTAAAAACAATATTATTTTAAATATCTATACTCTTGTTAAAGACGAAGGAGGAGAACGATTTATACTCCACTTCTTTTAATCATTAAAAATATTAATGTAAGAAGCCAACGTATTTGTATCTCGTGAATAGTTTCACTAATTACAGTGCCAATCAGTAATATTCCAGTAACCTAATGCTCTTTTGAATTCTCTTCCTCAAAGAAAGCCTGTGCAATTTCGAATTGATAAGATAGCTTACATATTATATTATCATATCTTAGGAAAATCAAGAAAAATTTATAACTGAATTATAAGCGATAATGTTGAACCCAATTTAACTAAGTTAATGTTGAAATTATTACATCAATCATTACCAAACTTAAAAGTTATAGCTTTACTTTAAAAAAAATCCTCTGGTATTTCCACTTGCCAATATTATTACAAATTTAAAAGAAGAATGAGAGTAATACTAAATGTTTAACGTATATGTATCAATCATCTTATACTCATTATAATGCAAATATCTTCAAGTTTCAAGGTCACAATTCAACTATCTCTATTATATGTAAGGTATTCAATTAGACAGCAATGAAAACAAGTTAATGCAATTTACTTAGTTAAAAAAAAACACACATCAGAATTCGTGAATTAAATCAACTATAATAGTGTTCACAAGTAAATCTACAAATGAACGACAGCATTGATAAATAAGAAGGATCTCTATGAACCAATAGTAGAATGGCGCAAATTTTGATGTTAGATGGGGTAGAAAATCTCATCTTAAAAAATTCAAGATCGTCGCCATAAATAAAACCAGAAACAAGCAGTAGATTACCAGTGAGATGTAAATCAGGGTCGCAATGTTGTTTTGAGATTGAACAAATTTCTACAGGACACTGGACGAAATAGTATTAGTGCAAACTTTTTTACTGATCGCATTTTGGCAGAAGAGCTGCTAAAAATAAAGCTGACGATTGTTGGAACAATCCGCAGAAATAAACGAGAAATCCCACCCGAACTGCAACCGCCAAGACAGCGAGCAGTTTTCAGCTCAATCTTATATGTTAGTGGGGGCATTACACTGGTGTCCTAAGCAGGGCCTAAAATTCAACGAAATCACAGCTCCACACTGGTAAAAAAAATATATAGTATAGAAAAACTAGTTTAGTCAGCCTTTGTTTTGACATATAATCACTGTTCTGTCCAGTACATCATGTTTACCTGCGACCAAAAAAATATTATTATTATTATATAGGAAAATTTTGGCATTCAGAGCAAACAAAATTAAAGGCACATTAGGATACATATTTAATTGTATTGTATTAAACCATAAAATACAGGAAACAAACCGGTAAGAAAAATAGTCACACTGGAAGAAAAAAGTAACTTTTTCTTACATAAGAATTTCACTGTCATTTTCCGTGATCATCACGCTGTCTCAGTCTGTTTTCTGCCGAGGCAAGTACACCGTTATACCAGGGCTGTTCCATTGACTTCCTACCAACTTCAATACGCCTTTCCTTTCTGGCCAGCCATTTCATAACAGCAGGGGTTGGGCTAAAATATTTCCTGGGATATATTTCCCAGGATAATATTTCCTGGGTTATGATTGGTTGTTGAGAGTCTACGGTGCTTCGGCTAAATTTTTGGCGGTTATTGATGTATGTTATCTCTGGTAGTACATATTTCTATAACGGATTCAAAGGATCGTGTGATTTTTAACTACGAAACAACACATTTCATTATTTCGGAAAAGTGTAATGTCCTATTGAAACAACAGATAAACGTGCAGTTAGTTGCATATTTTAAAACTATATGAATGCAACCGAAAACGTTTGAAAACTAAATATAGTTAAAAAGTTCCTTCACCTCAAAATTGGCAATGGTTTTCCCTGCCATCTAGGAAACACCTATACGTATTAACTCTGGCTTAATATCATATACTGGCAGTTATATGGAATTGAGTAACCCATTGCATAATGAATGTATTCAATCAGTAAGACTTAGTTTGAGACACTAAACGCGTTTAAATGCATAATCCGAGAAAAGTAAGGTACTCACATTAATACCACTCCACACTTTAAGAATTATAGTTCCACACTCCTTTCCTACAGTTCCACAAAGTGTGGAGTACTCCACTCAATTTTAGGCCCTGGTCCTAAGTGCCCAAAGTCAACATGGCCGTTATTCTACTTCCAACAATGCACAATGATTGTTCTGTATCCTCAACAGAGCAGAAGAAGTCTGAGATAATCTTCCACTACAATGCAACAAAATGAGGTGTTGGCATTGCTGACAAACTGGCAGCAACATACAGTACTATTCGTGGAACAAAGCGTAGGCCTGTTCGTTTGTTTCACAACACCCTTGATCTCATGGCCATCAATTCCTATACCATTTTCTTGGTATGAATACTGAGGAAGCAGCTTACAGTCTCTCTGAGGGAAAAGCGTGCAGGGCAGACAGGTCTAAAGAAAACAGTTGTCAAGTTCCTTGCCACAACTGGAATTCCGCCACCACAGCAAGCTCCAAAGCATGCAAGATGTAAATCCTGTCCAAGGGAAACAGACAGGAAATACCCACACAAATGCATCACCTGTGACAATTTCACCTGCATGGACTTACACCCGAAGCTGTTTTGTAATGATTGCGCAGAATAAGCTTGTGCAAGATACTAGATTCTTTTTGTTGCTCGACATATTTTATATCTATACATAAGATACTAAACATACAAGTAATTTATTTGTTCTTTTATATATTTATGATTGAGAACACACATTTGAATGTGCCTTCGTTGTGAAGGTAATATTCAGTAATTTTGAATGTATCTTGTAATCGGGGACAATAAATGTCTCGTGTCTTTGTATTTAACATTAAATGCAACTTTCCATAAAAGTGCATTTTAATATGAAATTAAAAGTATTTTGTTCTCAATAAACATTCAATCTTTGTCTGATCCACAGATGCTAAATGTCCTAGAAATACAAATCAATGAAAAGCTTAATGTGCTTCATATAAGTAATTAACCCATATATAGAATTTAATAATAATAATAATAATAAAGAAAACTAGACTACATTGAGAAATATTTAGGATATTTTTATATTTAAATGCTGTTTTCAGATATTAATTTATTGGGGTCATATTGGCCCTAGGGACGGGAGTGTGTGTAGACCTGTAGTGCCATACAGGGTTAATTGTTATCCCATGAAGAAATGAACTTTCCTTTTGTTCAAATCTTCCATATAAGTTTTAGATATAAATAAGGTATTTTTACTTGTGTCATTATGTCCAAAATAATATTTATGTTAATCGAATCGAATGCAGCTGATTTGTATCAGGAAACAGCATGTAGTTTAAGACCTTGACTTAATTTGCTATGAATAAATAATATTAGGGTAGAAATTGCGTCTGGAGTCCCTGCATAATAATAATAACCACTGGCGTGACAGGCCGATAGGCCCTGAGCCAGCCCCAACGCCATCTGTCCGCGGTTGGTGAAACTTCGTCCACCTGAGTGGCGGTTGTGTTGTCAGCACTACTCGCCACCTGACCACGAACAGGGCTTTGTAGACCAAGTGTGGCCGTCGCGTCTTTATTCACGTGACTCCCCAGTTTGCCTCACGACGCTGATTGGACGCCGTAACGTGGGACTCCAACCGGGAATTGAATCCGGGACCATGCGGACATTAACGCTCTAACGTCCGCATGGTCCGCAACGCTCTAATCACTAGACTATTTAGCCCCTCTTGAGTCCCTACACATTTCCTAAATCCGAACTGATTTGGAAGAAATTGATCATTTGATTCTAAGTACCATTCTAATCTCCCTATTAATCTTTCGAATAGTTTTAGAACGTTGGAAGCGAGGCTTATGGGCCTGTAACTCGATCCCAATGATGCTGGCTTCCCCGAATTTAAAATTGGAACCATAACGTGTTCTAACCAATCTTCAGGAACATTATCTGTAAGAAGGATCTTGTTGAAAATGGTACATAATCATTGAATACCTAGTGAGGACAAATTTTGGCGAGATGGATTTGGTATGTGGTCTTTCCCCGAATCTGTGTCTTTAAGTTTATTCACTTCGTATCGTATCTCTGATGTTGAAATTGGTGAATGTAATGATTGTTCAACTTTCTTATTCGGGGTAAGAGTAAACATTCTCGTTGGTTCTGTAACTATGTCTATATTATTTTGTCGTTGCACTTTGGTAATGAATTCCTCCGTCCATTGTTCGTCTATAGTCTTTTGTTGTGTTTTCTTATCGGATTTTACTTTTCTAAGTATATTCCATACTTCTGAAATTTCCGTCTTCAGGTTCAATTTGTTGCAAAAGTCTTGCAACACCTGACGTTTATAGTGTTTAGATGTTCGTTTTATAATAGCTACTTGCTTTCTGTACTCTATTAAATTGGTAGAGTTCGGGTCTTTCAAATATTTTCCTAAACATATTCTGAATATTATATTTTGTCTCTATTTTGGTAACCTTCTTGTATTCTCCTTGTTCCTTGTAGTTCTGATTCTGAGTTGTTTGAATTTGTTGTTTGATCTTGTTTTCCCTCGTATGTATCTGATTGCCTACTCCGTTAGAGTTACAAGCTTAAAGTGCACTTAGCTGCATAACATGCACTTTTTGCACTTATTGTGTAACACCTTACAATATCACTCTGTATTATCTAGTCTCTTAGCAATATCTTTAAACTTTTTGTTCCTTCAGAATAGAATATCTTGAAGATGTTAGAAGTTCGTTTCTTCAATCACGTCGTCGTACTTGCCTTTAGTTTCACCCATTAAATAGGAACCCCTTGCAGGCATTCTATTCAATTTGTTTTCTAAAAGGCAAGGAGAGTATGCAACAGAATGGCGGGGCTCACCGCTTCCATTATAACTTAGAATACAATCTCAGGGTACATAAGCCTTGTAATGTTATCACCATTACTGTTTTTTTTAGTACAAGTAGGAATAATACTCGTATCCCAAGAACAATAGTAACTTACTTATTTGAACTATTAATAAAACTTTGGTAAGCTTTATGTTAGTCTTGTAAATGAAATGTCAAATTGAAGGAAATTTGCTTTTATTAATGAGCACTCCTATGTGACGGTAGAAAAACCTTTAAAATCGAGTCCGGTAGACGAACTGGTCTTACATCGGCAATACACGGTCTTATATAGATTTAGATATATAGTGAATGGTTTACACATACACTTTAGGATTTAATTCTTTTTACAGCTGATCAATCATAATCCACATACATCCGCATAATAGAAAACAGACAACACTTCTCACGTACACACTATCAACATATCAATTCCAGGACATACCGGTTCTTTTAGAGAATCAACTGACACTGAGTTGTAGAGTCAAATCCCTATTGCCTCTGCGTCAAATTTGACAATAGGATGTATACAATTCAATATAAAAATGTTGATAAATTATATATATATATATTACAATAACAATTTTATAAGAATGACCATTCATATTCAGTAGTATTGATTGCAAGGCTAGGGTGGTTTCAATTTTAATACAATCTTTACACTCCTTACTAATGGATTTTAGAGATAAGAGATCTTATATTCTATTAGTACCCTTTT
>JAGDQP010049823.1:0-14403 GCA_022664845.1 Lepisma saccharinum | reverse complement strand
CTAAGCTAACCTCACCTCAACTAACCTAACCTAACCTAACCTAACCTCAACTCATCTAACCTAACCTCACCTAATATAACCTAACCTAACATAACCTTACCTCACCTACTTTCACCTCCCCTAGCTTTACCTAATCTCACCTAACCTAAATAACCTACCTAACAAAACCTAAACTAGCCTAAACTGCCCTAACCTCATCTGACCTAACCTTAACTCACCTCACCTAACCTTACCTCACCTCACCTAATACAACCTCACCTAAGCTAACCTAACATCAGCTCACCTAAGCTAACATCACTTCACCTCACCTAACCTAACCTAACCTATATTACGTTAACATAACCTAATTATAGTTGTCAAATTATAGTTCTGTTAGTGGTCAAATTATAGCTTTTAGATCACGAGGGACTTCAATGGTGTAAATATTTTCTCATTTTCATATGTGGTCCGTGAGTTTAAGCTAAAGTTACAGAAGAACAAATCTAAACAATTAAAAAAACGGTCATTCTCAGAATCAAATATATGTTGCCTCTATTCTTTGTCAAATTATAATTTATTCTACTATTTTTGGACCACGAGTGTCTCCAATGTTGTAAATATATTCTCATTTTTTATGTAGTTTCTAAGCTTTATTATAAGGTTAAGGAGGAAGGAAACTATTCAATTTGAAAAAAAGTCGTTCTCAGAGTCATATATTTCTTCCCTTGTTCGTTGTCAAATTGTAGTTTATTCCAATCTTTTAGACAACGATTGACTCCAATTGCGTAAATATTTTCTTATTCTCGTATCTAGTTCGTGAGCTTTAGGTGCAGGTAATCTTTACAGACGAGGAAATTTAAGCAATTTTAAAATCTTTCATTCTCAGAGTCAAATATTTGTTGTATCTATTCCTCGTCAAATTATAGTTTACTCCACTATTTTAGGCCGCGAGTGACTCCAATGGTGTAAATATTTTATCTTTCTCATATGTAAGTTCATGAAAATTAGGCGCAGAATACAGAATCAAGCAATTTAAAAAACTGTCATTTTAAAATCAAATGTTTTTGCCTCTATGTTTCGTCAAATTATAGTTGTTTCCAATCTTGTAGGCCAAGAGGGACTCCAATGGTGTAGTTTCTCATTTTCATATATAGTTTGTGAGCTTTAGGCTAAAGTTACAAATTGCTTAGATTTCTTCGTCTGTAACTTTAGCATAAAGATACAAACTACATATGAGAAAGAGAAAATATTTTCAACATTGGAGTCACGCGTGGACTGAAAAAGTGGAATAAACAGCAATTTGACAACAAATAGAGGCAACAGATATTTGACTCTGAGAATGAAAGCTTTTAAAATTGCTTAAATTTCCTCGTCTGTAACTTTAGCCTAAAGCTCACGAAATTCATTTGAAAATTAGAAAATATTTACACTGTTGGAGTCTCTCGTTGTCTAAAAGAGTGGAATAAACTATAATTTGACAATGAATAGAGGCAACAAATATTAGACTTTGAGAATGACAGTTTTTTTTAATTACATATATTTTTAGTCTGTAACATTAGCTAAAATTAATAAACTACATATGAAAATAAGAAAATATTAAAACCATTTGAACCAATCGTACTCTAAAAGAGTGGAATAAACTATAATTTCACAACTAATAGAGGCAACAAATATTTGACTCTGAGAATGACCTTTTTTTGAAAATTGCTTATATTTCTTCGTCTGTAACTTTAGCCTAAAGATACAAACTACATATGAGAAAGACAAAATATTTACACCATTGGAGTCACTCTTGTTCTAAAAGTGTGGAATATACTGTAATTCGACGAAGATGTGAGGCATAAAACATTTTACTTTTTGAATGTAACATTTTAAATTGCTTAGATGTCTTCGTCTGTAACTTTAGACTAAAGCTCACTAAATACTTATGAAAATGAGGAATATTTAGACCATTGAAGCCACTCATTGTCTAAAGAAGTGGAATAAACAGTAATTTGACAACAATAAGAAAAAAAATTCCCGTTGTAGTCTCTTGTGGTCTAAATTAGTGGAATAAACTATAATTTCACAACGAATAGAGGCAACAAATATTTGATTCTGAGAATGACGGTTTTTTAAATTGCTTACATTTCTTCGTCTGTAAGTTTAGTATAAAACTCAGGAACCACATATGAAAATATGAAAATATTTACACCATTTTAATCACTCTGGGTCTAAAAGTGTGGAATATACTATTATTTGACGAAGATGTGAGGCATAAAGCATTTGACTCCGAGAATGTTGTTTTTTAATTGCTTAGATTTTTTCGTCAGTTACTTTAGCCTAAAGCGCACGAACTACATATGAAAATGAGAAATTATTTACACCATTGGAGTCACTCATGGTCTAAAACTGTGGAATAAACCATAATTTGACGTTAATAGAGGCAACAAACATTTGACTCTGAGAATGACAATTTTTTAAATTGCTTAGTTTTTTCCTCTGTATTCCACACCTATAGCTCACGAACTACATATGAGAAGGAGAAAATTTGCACCATTGGAGTCACTCGTGATCTAAGAAGGTGATCTAAACTGTAATTTGACAAGGAGTAGGGGAAACAAATATTTGAATCTGAGAATGACCGGTTTTTGAAATTACTTAGTTTTTTCCTCTGTAACCTGCAACTATTAACTCAATGTGGCAAGAAGTGAGCAAAACACTTCTTTCACTGTGGTCTTCAGCCGCCTCTCTGTCTTTCTCTCTATCTCCTTATATATATTCGTATGTGCCTGTGTATACTATAACTTTAATAAAGAAATCAACATTAGTTCATTTATATTACATTTCTTCTCGTCACGTGTATTTCCTGAGGAGAGCGAAAAATAATTTTCACATCAGTACACATTTCATGAGGACAGCTGCCTCGCGTATGCAATGTCCACTGCGGGAGGTTTGACAAATCCAAAACACTTGTATATCGTTGCCCACTCATAAGGAATACACACAATAACTGCAATTAATAGTCATCAATGCGTGTAATAGGGGAATTTCATATACACGGTTATGTTAAATGAAACGTGTACAACTGTCTAACACCATTTGCTCAGAGAGAGATCTCGATGATTTTCTGAACATATATAATGGAATGTATGTGATAAACACGTATTGACTACGACAGTTTCCATCGTTCTGGGAGAAAATTACAAAATGATTCAATTAGTATTTTCCAAAGCAATATCTTCAAAATGTCCGAAAATGCCTGTTCTGTATAGAATTGAATTATTTTCTGTCAGTGCTTGTTCCCTGATGAAATTTATCATGAGTGTAATTTTTCATAAGATTAGTGTTGTTCTAAAATATTTTCACATTGGTTACATTTTCCGGTCCAACCAAACATTTTTCTTTCACTTCCTAAAAGTTTAAATAACGGAAATATGACAGGAAGGTTGAGTACTTTTGAGGAATATTAGTACTAAGGAGGAGGGATAGAAGGAGTGGTAAGAAATCTTATATCCTAAAAGAATATTAATGTAATCTCAAACACTTTTGACGAAACTTAAAGAGACTTTAAGTAGCCTGGAGGGGGAACCATAAGGAAGTTTAAAGAACGTTAAGCAATATTTAACAATCTGAAATAATCGTAATGAATATGAAGAATTTTAAATATTCTTAAAAATGAAGACCCCAGCGAATTAAACGTTCTTTGCCTTCTTTTTTTCTTTTAAAAGGGAGATTCTTTTTGAAAGATCATAATCAACATAACGTAAACCTGCATACTAAATAAATAGGTTACTTCAGAGACGACACATGTACCATCAGATTACAAGGGCACATACATCGTTTCTGAAATGACTGATTGAAATAATGAATTTATTGTAACAGATGGACTGTGCATATTCTGATCTTGCATAATAATTTGTTAAAAAGACCTCCCAAACACCAAACAGATGGTTCTCTTTTATTAATTTGGCAGAAAATGAACAAAACACGTTCTTTCTTTATGGTCTTCAAATGTCAAAACACGTTAGTAATCACAATGTTGGTTACCATTGTTGCCTCCCCCCCATGCCCTTCAGCGTGAGGTATGTAACAAAAATTCTAAGTCTATGGAGAGTCCATTCTTCGAATAAACCTTCTTTGTCTTCATTAGTTCCCTCATAATACCTATTGCACAAAGAACACTGGTCCTTCTTCGGTAGAAAGAATTTAAGTTTAAAATCAGTGTGGAAAACCTTTCTGTACTTCTGTTCTCCAACTGGCACTACATTCAGTTCGCCGCACTTTTCCACATACAGGCGATACATTTTTTATATATTCAACTCAGAAGACAAGTACTTGTATGACGTTTCCTTGCGGCACTAATGAGGTGCTATCTGAGGATAACTACCAATATGATCACGTATAACTTGTAACTGATCGTCCCGTAACTTTTTATGACGGGGTTGGTCTCTTCTTCCATCTTATCCACGGTAAGGTCCCGATGTTGGTTTCTTTCTCAAAGTATTGTCAACAACCTTTTTGCTGATCGCAAGACTGGCAATTACACGAGAGTTTGCACCTCCCACTCTAAACGAATACTGTAGATTTTGGCTCTTCGCTTTGTTCGCAACATTTTTGCGACTTCATTGACGCACAACATGTCTAGAAGACACATGAAATCCTTCTGTCGTTGATCGTCTTTCACATCACAAAAGTTTTTACAAATTTCCTTTCTGTGCTATGTGGACTTATCACCTTCGCTCACAGCACATCATGATTCCAGAATATCTCACCTTCGTGTTTTGCCTATAACGTCGTTATTACACAGTTGAACTTAGATCCATCACTCCTGTATGGAAAAGGACTTCGGATATTATCCATATCAGTCAAAACCTGATTTTCGAAAAAAAAATGGACATATCACCTTTGTCCAGATAACCATCCATTTGCACTGAAAGAATCTCACTATGTATATTTACCTGATCTTTCATTATATTTCAACCAATGAGGAAATTAATAAACTTTATTTTTATATGGGCCAGTTTAGTAACTTTGGACTTCGGCCCGTCACGATTTGCCTTTAGCTGTTAAGTGTTAAAATCCACACCCATGCCCCTGCCGGGACTCGAACCCGGGACCGTTGAGTCGATAGCCTACCGCCGCAGACCGCTCGACCACCCGGCCGGCGAGGAAGTTAATTGTGTAATTGCATATTATATCAATATTTTGCTAATCTGATGTATAGTTTGCACAGTTAAGTAATGTTGGGCAGTAGATCTACGAACTTATGATAAAAGCGAGAATGCAATTAACAAATTTTCAACTTGCGAGAAGTGTTTTGTTTCAGTGGCGTAAAACAAATAATTAACAGCTAGGCCAATAAATGGCAGAGTAAAATGTCAATGGAAATTATAACTACTTCCAAATTATAACTGTTAATATTATTTCAAACTTTTATATACTAGAACTATTGGAAATCTATTGTACCTGAGGAATTCTGTAAATACTTTGCATTTAAGGTTATTTTGTAAACTTCTAAACCACTAAGCCTTATTAGGCGTCTATGCACGTAAAAGAGCTGTGTAAGGTTTTGTAACCAGAGAAAGAAATATTTTACTCATTATATGGGACGTAAGTCTCATTGCAATAAAACTCTTTTAGGACTATCTGCCCTGTTTTATTTCGCTACATGTTCTTGCATGAGTGAACACTCTTGGTTAAAGAATTACTTTAGTAGAGATAATAATAAAGGCCGAAGTACCAGCTAGTAGGCATCTTTATATTCCTGTTATGGTGTCATCATGCTACGATGCAACCGCGCGCCTGAGCCTAGTTTTAAGCATACCTCAAGCTCAAAGTCGCAGTTGTGGAGAAATTAATTAAAAGAGTACTACGTAAGGTATATAATATTTCCATTATAAGGAAGAATCGATTATTTAATTGTATAAGATATAAAATATAATTAACACGACGCGCGACACGACCTTTTAGAAGGTACTCAAGTAATAAGTTTATCCTCTAGTCATGAATTGCAGTTGCACTATATCCTACCCCGTATTTCTGTAACTACTACAGAGATCAATTACATTTTAGTATTTAGACAAGTTGCTTGCATTTAATAAATGTACGTACAATTATTTTCACATTTATTATAGACTGCATTCACAGAAACAGCAGATTCATTCTTACTTGCTTTTATTTCTTAGTTGCTATTAAAACACTGCTAGAATTAGGATCATCAGCAAGTATTCTACCTACTCATATGGCCAAAAAATGTTTAGGCCAGAGGTAAAGATACCGAAAGACCAAAAGCAAATTCAAATTCAACTAAAAATACTTGCAATCTCACACTATCTAACGCTAAATGTTCGTACTATTTCTACAGAATTAGTTATTTACTCTATGACTTACGGAGCCCTCAAGTTCACCGTCGCAGTAACGGAAGTTTGCCATCGGCGAGACTAGTGTCGAATCTTTCCTCGATTTTGAGTGTCTCGATAGATATCAAATACTTTTGAAAATAGGTATCTGTATCCTGTATCTCGATAGTTTTAAGCAGTATCTTTCAGATACTTTTGCGATACTTTTGCGATACTTTTACTGTATCTATTTTAACGTCAGTTTCTCCGTTAATTTTCAGGTCCTATTTTTGTCTTGATATTGCATATAAAATAAACTAGCTAGTTAAGGCTCTAATGTTCTAGCCCACGAGATTCGGAACCACGTACAAACTTGAAAAGAAGACGAAGAACGCGAGAAGACGGGATTCTGAAGTATTCGTTAATTGGAAGTGATATTGAGAACTTCTGAAAACTTGGGGCCTATTCACAAGTTATCTTTATCTGAACTAATTGACAGCTCCGACGGCATCTTGTTCCCGTTTCGCGTGCTTATATATTAGCTATGTCGCCAAGTATGTTGTCTATGTCTGGTTCGCTGCTATGATTGCAATGAAAAGTTGCATGGCGTTTCCATTTCCATACAACATTTTTTCTGTTTACATTAGGAATGCAATTTACTTCATTATAGTCCTTGTACAAGAGAGAAATGATCCGTTGGTTGATAGCCTTTAGGTTTCTTTGTCTCAGGATGATAAAAGTCCCATAATGCAAGTAAATTTTGTCAGGTAAAGTCCCAACAAAGAAGTTATTATGCTAAATGAATATTTGTAACAAGAACGAACATTTTAACTACCTAGTCTAGCTATAAATACTTTTACAAAGGAAACATTGAAAAGCAGCAATATGGTGAAAGGTAATGTAATCTGCATAGAGGAGGTAAAGCATACATGGTCTGACAAGAGTTCACATCAACCATAGTTCCAAATATCCACCGTTAGCACGCACACAGGCTCGGAGCCTAGCGCAGGCCACTCATGTTGGCGATTGCAACGTACACTGACTTCTGAGGAAATGTCGCCACTGCAACCAGTAAATCGCGCTTCAGTCTCTCAAATGTATGGTGACGCAGTTTGCAGGTCATCAGACAAGCTCTCAGAAAATATCCCGTTGACCGTCGGTAATCTCGAAGACCAACATCATCCTTGAGAAATTTGGACATCATACGCGGGGAGATGCTCATATTACGGGCCACCACTGCCTGTTTCCATGCCTGATTTCACCTCACACGCGCCACAGCTGGTTTAACAACTGCTGGAGTCCTAGCATTTGGAGACGGCATTCTCACGGAACAATTGTATTGTGTTGTACGCAAAAACATGCGACTGATACTAAGTTTTTAAATTGTTTTGAAAATCTCACTTGTTGTTTTTCCACTGTGTGTAGAGCTATCACTGGTACCCTGTTTCCGTACTCTTCCCCATTCCATCCTGCCTTACGGGTTACGTATTTCTCTACAGCAGCACTCATAAATGTATCTTCACACATTCTACTACCAGGTTCGTTCATTGCCCTCGCAACTGACAGTGTTGCAGCATTTGGAACTTGGTAACAGTATTTTTGGTTGGGCTATGTATTTTATGAATCAACACATAATTTCAGGAGACCGGACTAGTAAAAAAAGTTATTTGCCAAAGTAACATGAAAAATTAAGAAGAAACAGGTTTTCCTGTTATATTTCCTCCGGTTAACGTTTTCGTGTTTCTTTTACATCCCTAGTCACACATTCGTAGTCCCGACCTGCTCCTAGCTTAACTACGACGTTTATTTCAATTTAAATAAGTGAGGCGTAACCTAGTAGTGGGACGTTGCATATATGCTACCGCCAGGCTTCAAAAGCGAGCATTCTCTTTGAATGATAATGTTCTGTTTTAAAATTTGCGGCTAGGGCTTTCCAACGACACCTTGACCACGTTCCTAGGGCTAGTAGTTAATGGGTTGAAAATTGTTCCTCCGGAAGTGGTATCTCGATTATCTATATATGTTTGAACTAGTCTCGTCAAGACATTTCTAACACTTCCACCACCTTCCTAGCTCTAGTAGTTTTCTGACTTCAAAGTTTCAGCAGGCGTTGAAGGGAACAAGTTAAAGAAGTTTTTCGGCATGTGAGAAAGTAAGCTAAGCATTATGCATTCTTTTCCTCTTTTGAAGTAGCTCTTTAGTAAATATAGCACCCCAGTTCCTTTAAGCGCATCATTTTACATTTACATTTTATATATTTGGGACCCTCCATCCACCCCTACCTCTCAACTGTATTAGTTCCGGCTCCGGTTCGCGTACCTGATGGGTACCTCGAACACAATAACGTTCTCCCCGGAATCGGGGTAGGATATTCCTTGGAGATGTCTCACTGTCTCTTGATCCGTACACGGCATCAAGTCAGGGAGATATAGGACCTGTTTTGTCCATTCTTGTTGTTAGGGTGGAGGGTGGGGGATAATTTATTTGGTCCAGTTCCCGGTTATCAAACCTGGGCCTTATGGTTTTCTCGATTGTTTTTCTTTATGACAGCAATATTTACAAATTACATAGTTTACAAATAATTACAGTTATTATTACGGACAAGAGTTTGTTCGCTACTTATTTGTTTGTTTATTTGTTTACCTTCAGCATCGTTTCTGTGTCATTGCGCCTCACGTGTAAATGTACTGAGTGCAAAGTCAAAATTGAGAGTCAAACGTGGAGTTTTGCACGCTTTCTACCGGTTTTTTTCACAGCACAAATTTTAAAGTCGCATAGTATTGTTGAGATTTAGGGGTGAGAGCCCCCACAGGGGAAGGTCTGGCGAAATAACTGTATTAGCACAAGCTTAAAAATTATTATTTTATGTATTAAAAGTATGAAAAATATCTACTAAGCATGGTTTTAAATTCTTTGATAAAGTTTATTAATGCATACCACATTTTTCAGTATAATTATAATGTTAATATTTGCAAATTTTGAATAGTTTGCAAATTTGTTTTTATGTTGTTTAATATTTTAAGTTGCTCCAGATCCAGAAATGTAATGATCCAGAAAATATTGAAAGTGCTCCATATTTTTGTGTTTTATTTTTCAGGACAGCAACTGTCCTTACTGGAATTAAAAGTTGGCCTGATTCACATATTAAGTCATTTTGAATTACTCATCTGTAAGAAGACTCCCAAAGAAGTGGGGCTTCATCCGAAGGGTTTCTTTGCCTGTCCAGACAAACCTCTTTGATTGACCTTGGTCAATAGGACGGGTAACATAAAACCAAGTGCAAAGGTGGAATAACTTTATTTAAGTTATTTTTTTTTACTTTGTGCAAGATTGTAAGCTCTTGTACAATCGCGAGCATATATTTTTGACCCCCTTGAATGCTCGTTTCAGCTATATGAATTGTGGTACTGTTTGCTTATTGAATATGCAACCCAACTTGATTAGTGGCTTATCTTGTATGCATATCACCCCAGGATGTGCAATTCTTCCTCCAAAAGTATTTTGCAGGGAAAAGAACGAGAATGTGTATTACGGAATCATATAAATTGCAGGCGTTAGCATCACTTAGAGAAATTTAAGATAAAACAGGTTTATTTGGAAGAAATGTTTCTTGTATCATAGAGAAACTAGTAGAAATGTATATTTAAGAACTTTTATATTCAATTTCCACATTTAAAAACGTAATTAGTCAATGTTATAACACTTTTGTGTGACAAGAAAATACTCTGAAGGATAATGAGGTATGGAGCAGAACACAAACAAGTGAGATAAACATTTGCGCACAAAAAGTGAAATAAATGATCTCAAAATTACACAAAAATTACATTCAAATCTATATTTTTCAAATATATCCCCCGTCTATTTTACACATTTTACCAGTAAGGTTACACACTGTAATTAGTTTAAGAGAATGCCCAAACTAGGAGCGGGATTCAAACCCGAGTCGCCTGATTCGAAGTCCTTAACCTAAACCACTCAACTACGTATCTCGTGCAGAACAGTGTTCACCATAACGTAGTAGTAGTTACGGAAAGTAGCGATTGAAAAGGATGCAATGGCATGTCTTTTTGTTACCTATGTTTATTTGAGCAGAAGTTATGTGATTTTCAGTAAAAGAATCAGCTTCGTTTCGTAAAACTGCAGTCTAATTACTTCTGTCATAGAGCTCTGGAAGCTCCTCAAGATACTACATTTTGCCTTCTCATAGCCATGCGTGAGAAATACCAAATATGGGCGTAAAGTGGAAGTTCTTATGCCAATCCTGGGTGCAAAAAAATCATGTTTACATCGCAATAATTGCTACTCCATAATGTGTTTAATTCGCATTGCGCTTCAATGAGATTATTTACATTGATTTTCTGTTGCGTAGATAGTCCAATCTGCTGAAAACTCAAGTGATGAAGGGGCCACGGTGGCTTTGTTGGTAGAGCGCTCACCTCTGGTCCTAGGGGTCGTGTGACCAATCCCTGCTTATGCCATGTGAGCTTTCTGGTGCACAAACACCGTGTGCGTGGGTTTTCGCGAGTTGCTCTCGTTTCCTCTCACTTTCCTAATTCCACCAATTCATCCCATCATTATCCATACGGCCTAAAGACCTTAAAGTAAATTCAAATCAAAATTCAAGGGATGAAATTCGTGTGAGGGTATGTTTCTCCTTGCACTCAAGTCACCCCTTGATTTTGGATTAGATTCTACATTTCACGCAACGGAGTGCGTTTTGGAACAACGTTGATTAAAAAAAAAACTGTTCATCTGAACCTATGTGGATTTTATAGGCCTTTTGGGGATTTCCTTGGGTTTTCAAAATAAAATGTGATTAAACGTAAACGTAAAGTTGTGTACAGACCTCAGTACCCCAGTCGATAACAGTTTGTCACAACTGTGGAATCCAGAGGCTGTGTGTTATATTTGTTGGAGTGTTAAAAAGTTTAAATTTATACCGTACTTTCTCGTTATACAAGTACATAACGTGTGAAAATAATATCATAGAGTTCATAATAGACAGACTTAGCACGCTTCCCCGTTTCTGTCAGCGCTAAAACTAAAGGATTTTTTTTTCAGAGCACGTGATTTTGAATTCACCCGTTATGCAGCTCTGGCTTAAACGTCATATTCTATTGTGAGGTCTATACCAGAGCTACCTAGTGGGCGAATTCAAAATCACGTGCTCTGAACAAAACCCTACTAGTTTTAGCGCAGACAGAAATGGAGAAGCGTACTGCTTATCTATTATGAGGTCTATGATATTATATTTCTATCTGGTGTCATGGGCTAAATTAGGAGAGAGACCGTAGGTGGGGGGCACGAGAGAGACACTTTAAAAGCTATCGTTTAAAAATTATGTGAGTTTGAAATTAAATTCGCCCACGTCTGGTGCCCTAATAGAAATGTTGAGCTTTTCATGCAGAGAACTAAAATTATCAAGCAGACTTTAAAGAAAAAAAATGTTTTTGTTTGAACATCCTACGATAAACCAGTCCGTACATATTGCATTTTACGTCTGCCAACACAAATACTAGCATGCACCGAAATACAGAAATGGCCGCCATGATCAATCGTTGGGAATAAAACAATACCCGTTTTGAACTATTCTAAAGAGATATAAACATTAAAAGAAATAATAAAATATTAGGAGAGCTGAAGCAACTATGCTGAATAATCTCAGATCGAGTAAGACACATGGAATTTATGGAAAAGGGTTACTTGATTTAAGTAATTTTTGAATTTATTTATGAACTTTCGGCATCTCAGATTCGGGCCGGGAAAGGGTGGGGATTTGGAAGGTAGCCGGCCAGGACCTAGTTCGTAAGTATCATCTTGGCTTTTGCCTGGTATAACTGAAGCAAAATCCCTAGAAAAAGCTCAGTCAGATGGGTGACCGTTGGGATCCGCTCCCAGAACTTTCCAATCCAATTGATAAGCTAACATACTACCAACTGATCTACGTCAGCTCGGTTCAAGCAGTCTTGACGTTGAACGTAATCTGCAATCAGTTACTAATACTTATTTCGAAAGTATACTTCTGAATTGTTTAATTTTGTCAAGTAATCTTCATTAGCACGAAATATTTTATTGTTGAATATAAAAGTATGGATTATAAATGCCGATAGGAAGTCCGCTAAAACCTATTAATATAGTAATTTCCACGTCGTTTGAACGCGTTTTCTAGGATGTAGATTAGGAAGTCAGTTATCTTTGAATCAGTTGGGAATGAAACACGTGGAGTAAACTATATGAGAATTTCTGTTCTGCGAAACTGAAGTTACTTTCGCAAATGTGAATTAGGCTACTAAAGTAAAATAAAAACTAAGTAATCTTAACAACAATCAGTTATAAAATGGTAGTCGATAATCGGGTTTAAGAAGCTTGAAGTATTTTGAGCGCGTATTTTCCATCTTTAAAGGTGATATTTATTAGTTTTTATTTGTCGAGCAGTGAGATCTGCAAACGTGCAAGCTAGTGAGTTTTGTGCTACATTTATTGTAATGTGACATGAGAATGAGAAAATTGCTTCCCATTACTAAGGTGCTTAAGGCGAACAGTGTTCTTAAATTGATTAAAAGCATTATACTGAAAAGTGCTGAAACATACAAAAGCGAATTTGGTGAATATTAGAGTGGTTGCATAGATTTTTAGTTGAAGTATTGCAAGGACGCAATAGGGCACCTGAAAGTAGAGTATGTTCCCTAGTCTAGCGTTTCGGAAAGTAGTTGTCTTTTTCAATATTTGTTTTGATGAGAAGTACAGAATTCTTAGAAGCTTGCTTAGTTTTTGAGACGTATTATTTTGGTATATTTTAGAAAGTCAAATGATTTGTAACCTTTTCACAATAATGATGAATAAGTTTAATTAATAAATTTGCTTCAAATTAGACCAAGGTATATTTTTGGTTAAAAATCAAAGAATATAATACCCTACAATAGTTAATGAATGGGTATGGGTAATTTCCTTTAAATTCTGATGCCTTCCATTCAAGTAAATTTGCAAGTTTCTTCACCGAAAAATGGAACCAGTATTGAAAGATTTATGACTTTAATAAGTCAAGAAGTGTCATTTGAATAATCAAATTTCTGTTTTGCAGTTAAATATGTTCTCTAAAAAGAAAGAAATATAAATTCAATTCATGTTAAGCATTCTTTATTTGTTACATAATTTATTTTTGGCAAAAGAAATGTTAAAACGAATCTTTTATGAAAAAGTATTTAGATCTTTTAATTTGCCATTTTGATAAGGGATAAGAAAGGTAACTAACAATAGAATTAAGAAAATAAACGTTTGAAAATTTTGTTCGGTGTGACAAATGTTGGAGTTCATGTCGGAGTGACATGAATTCGAACTTTAACAATATTTACTTGAGTTTAATACAAAGTTTTCTATTGCAATAGCATTCTTCAGAATTTCTAAAAAAGAGGCAAGTATGAGTAAGGAAAAGCTTTTGATTAACGTAGAATACTATTTCCCACTGAAACACTTAGTGACAGGTTGTTCTCTCTTTACTAACACTCATTTCTTATTAGAATTTCATGGTTTTTACAAAACTTACCTTGGTTTGGATAATGAAATTCAAAGACGATCTAAAATAATGGAAATAATTTGAAAATAAATGAATATGTTATTGTACCGGTAAAAAGGGACCCGAATCACATACAAAAGAAAAACATTTGTGGAGTTTGGAGAAAAACGATAAAAACTATCTTCTCTAACATAGTAAGAATTGCTTTTTGGGATATCATGCTATTGTTCTGGATCAGGACCATTTGTGATGCAAATCATACGTCTACCCCAGAGAGCCTGGAAGAAGCAATAACTCAAACCCACCAAAAAGTGACTCTGGCCCTTTTTACAATTACATATTCAAATATAATTTTAAAGAAAATAGGCAGCAAGCACTGATAAGTGAGTTGCTTAGAGACGCAGGCGACCTCAGTGTTTTTGTATTGTGTCGAATAATGTTTATACCAAGTTCGGCGCAGCTAGGTATAACTGAATGGAAACAATTTTAACAATTAGTTTTTAACAATGGGCTGGCAACATTGAACTAGTGTACCAATCGGGATGGTTCCAGGGGCTTTGAGCAAGTCTATTCAAGCCATTTCCAACTACA
>JAGDQP010049820.1:0-14403 GCA_022664845.1 Lepisma saccharinum | reverse complement strand
CTACACTTCATACTTCTTTCGAATTGCACATCACTATTAACTTTGCCCATCCAGTTACCTCGGTACTCAGCTTACCATCCATATCCATAGGATTGGTGGTCAGACACTGGGGGTTTCTTCGCGGATGAGTAATCGTTAATCCCGAAAGTTCTCGCACTCACGCACTCCCGCAACGCTAAACGGCTGGCCTCGGGGCGTACCGGTTTCGGTTCGCGATTTAGCGTTGAGTCCTCACAATTTTGTAAGAACCACAGACGTGGAAAGATGTTTAATCCACAAAGTTCGTGTGAATTCTAATATGTGATTTTCCCGCATTCCGCTTCTCCCGCACCGCGTATTCCCCTTGGTACCCGGGTCGCGCGCGTCACACATTCTTCGACTACGTTATTTACATTATTTACAATATGCATTGTTTCCCGTCTTCATTCTTGGTCATATATGTTCCTCCTCATTCTCCTCATATAGATTTATTTCTCCTTATATGATATGATGGTAGCCAACAGATCCAGGGAGGTTCTTTTGATGTCATCTTCGATTATTTCGCGTATGTCAACACAATGTTCCTGGGACTTCTTGCATTGATTTCTGAGTCCTACCACACACTGTTGCTTGTCTGTTCGTCACAGACGTCGCCGGTTGTGGCCATTCAGCACCCGTGGGAGGTGCAGGAAGTGGAAGGTGAGGACATATGTAAGTATTACATGTAGGGAGTTGGAAAAATATATATCTCCCTAGCAGGATATAGCATACGACAAAATTAATACAAAACTTGCTTTGTTTCACACGTGTTTTATCTCGATATACATACAACATACAAAACATGACAAGTACACGTAGAGTTAAGCATAAAGCCTACAAACACTAGAGTCCTTCGACGTCGTCTGCCAAAGCATCCACCACACACTGCCAACAATGTGGAAGGTGCCCAATACCGGTGGCCTTACCATGCGCGAATCGACTGTCCTCACGACGTACTGCTGTGGCACTGTCTTCACGTGTTCGAAAGCGTGTCCCACGCAATCGCTCAGTTTGGTATGAATCCGAAATCGCAAGGGACCATCTGACCAGGGATTCCCTAATTTTCACCACGCAAATGCCGGGTTGCACTTTTAGTAAGGTCTTAGTAGCTAATTTCTTCATCCTATAACTCATCTCGGACTGAGGCAAAGATGCCAGAATGAACAAATTCAATTTAAAGATTTTAATTATGCAGAAATGAGAATAGCGCGTACCCCTTGGTACCAACCATTTGGGTCTAAAGCAAGAAGACACACAAAACATGTTCGTAGCTAGTCTAAAATGATAGGGTGGTCTAGCCAAGTTTAGGAGGGGCGAGGGGGATATTATTAGTGTATATATATATATATATATATATATATATATATATATATATATGTGTGTGTGTGTGTGTGTGTGTGTGTGTACGTGTGTTTATATGTGTGTGCGTGAAAATGAGGTAGCTACAGAGGTTACTTACGTATACGGGATATTATATCAAAGCACAATTATTTCACACAAACGGTGTCTTTCGCTGTTAAGATATGTTCACAAAAGAATAAGAGTTTTAGAGCAACTGTAGCGTGAAGCAGCTATAACACAAGCCTATCGAGAAACATAAACTTTCGGAGGGGTTCTGAGGTCAAGATAATTCCAATAAGTGTTCAACAACTGATTCGCATCCTTACTGGGATGTCATTAATGATCTCCGAAATTAAGACAGTTACAGTTTCAAATTATCTCCCCGTCTAAAGCGAGAAATCCCGTTCAGTCTGGGTGTTGCCCCTACCCGACTGATTATATCAATATGAGGCCCAGATCAATTTCGATTTCGAAGCAGAATTATCAATGTGTGAATAGGTTTTCAATGTACATGTTTATTAGGAATTAACACAAGAGAGGCGACTTCATTGGATAAACAGGAGAATTACAAAAGTCATGGAAATATTACTAAGTTCTATGAAAACAAATCGCTTAACATTCCACACTTGGATACAGAAAAGAACTGCTCCTGTGCCATGCATGAGTCCCTTTTCTTATCCTGAATAAGACTGTGAGAGTTAATTTCATGTAAAGCTTTTGTGTGCTGACTTCCACTGAATTTGTTCACACACAAACTTTTCAATTCCTCTGTTAGTTTTGCGGTGTATTCAGCTTACTGGTATATGCCGTTGGGTTGAGCCAACAGTGAGTGTTCCCGTATGATTTGAATATACATTTTGTTGTCGATTATTGCTCCTAATATAACTGGATCCCCCAAGTTAGATAACAACTTGTTCCATTCCAGTTTACCGCTTTTTTAAGAAGGTAATTCAAATAGGTTTGGTTGTTTGTCCGTGAAGGTGACATAAATACGACAATTGGTTTTGGGCTTCAGAAACTAATACTGGGAAGCCTTATATTACCGGTTTGCCCATCCGTTTGTCTGACGAAACGTTTCTCTAATATTTTACTTTTATTTAAGACCTTTAGGCAACTTTGGCTCAGGCCGTATGGATGATTAGAGTGAATTGGGGGAATGAAGAAAGTAGAGGGAAAACGAGAAAACCACGAGAAAAACTCTCACATGGTGTATGTTACCATAAAGTTCACATGATATGAGCTGGGATCCAACCAAGTATAATACTATTAGAAGAACAATTCAAACGATTTTAATTTGTTCAATATAGAAATCATATTGAATTGTGAAAATGCTAATTTGTGAGACTTCTATGTAATCATCAGTATATAAAATATTCCAGAAATGTAATAGAGGACATAGCCAAATGAATTATATAAAAATATATTGTGTATTACAAGGTTGGTCTTAATGAACGTTCCCAAAGAAGAGAATCCAGAAAACCAATAACAGGTCGATATGTAACTGGTTTTCAATTAAAGAAAAAAGAAATAATTTGTCTCTTCACTTCCGGTAAAGTCAAGAATATGAGCATGAATGTGAATGTGAATGATATATTTTACGTAACGACCAACACGCGTAAGATTTAAGAGAAGTGTTGAAATACATGCTTAATGACTGTTTAATAGCGTAAACAATTGATTTGTGGTATGCTTCTAATTTAGAAAACATGTCACCAAGAGGGAATGATGCAAGGACAATGCCCGAAATTACATCACATTTTCTGATGCAAACATTCCCTTCCTTTCTCCTTCCTATTTTTGAAATAAAGAAATCACGTGCAGGTTATGTGAACTGAGTGTGTTCCACTGAAATTAGAACGAAATAAAACCATACCCATCTTAACATCTTTAAGCAGTCTTCCACTCTTTCTTCGATCAGTCTATATCGCTAGTCAAAGACTGTAGTTCGACTCCAGATAGATAAGATTTTAACTTTGCGAGTTTATTCTAGAACTTGAGATATAGTATTATTTAAGGACTTAGTTTCTTTAATTGGACAATATTAGAGTTGATAATTACAAGTATATGCAGCTGTCATATAGCGAATATGGAAATAAGAACAACATCTGAGAACTTCACGTCTGCGTACTTATCTAACATTTGAACATTTAATCGATCTGCTAATTGTGCTCAAATTCTGACACGCTTCAGTAACATCCATCTAGTACAGTTAGGTAAGTTGTAATAATATATCTTGTAACAACTTCTTGCAATAGTATTAGTATACTTTATGATGTTGAAAACTCTCTCAATCATTAATAATCTCTCTTGTAAACATTCCTCCTCTCATAGACTTTATCTCCACGAGTTAATTAAAATCAAGATGCCCAGTTATGATAACTCTGGTCTTTTCCTGACGAGAGCGGGACGACACTTGACACTAAACACTAACTGCTGGCAAGGAGTGTCTCAGTCCAGCAGACTTAAATCAATGTTCAGTAGTAGCGTAAAACAGGTTAATAATTAGACAAAATTTAATTTATAAATTCATAATGATTTTTATTATGAAATCAAGGACTCCGTAACATGCATATTATACAAGGTCTACAACATAAATTTGTTTTACATCTCATTTTAGCAGCTTTCAAATTGCAAATGATCACTGAAAGCTATTATTAAATATCAATTCTTTTAAACGTCATTACTGTAAAAATAAATTTATTGAAATTTATATAAATAAAATCACATCCATTTATGTGTAAAATTATTTTATAACTTTCTTCTCATGCAATATTAATGCCATTTTTTCCAATTGTCGTGAATAAATTTCTATCATCATGCCAATAATTAAACTATCTATATACATTGTCAATAAATAAATTTGTAGTCATTTTGTATATCTTTTGAATCCCGAACTTAAAACTAACATCTACTATTACACTCATTTAATACTTTCATATCAAAGTTGAGAGCTTTTGGTATTAGGCACAATTTCTAATTGACCTCTGCTTTCGTGAATGTATGTAAATTTTATTAGATCTCTAATCCAGCGCCTCAGTATCGCAATTCAGCGAGGGAATGCATCATCTGTTCTTGGTACGTTGCCTCCTCAGAAGGCATTAGATGAGATTTTCCTCCTTTAATGATGTTATTTTTAAAATTATATATTCAATTGTTATTTATTATTGAGTCTTGTATGTATTCAAATCATTTATATGAGTGTAAAAACTATAATACCGGTAAAAAAATAACTTAAATCATCCATTTTCCAATAAATAAATTCAAATTAAAAAAAATATTAGATATTATGTGCGTAAATTCAGGTAGCAGCCCTTTCCAATATTTCCATGCAATTCCTATAGAATATTCCAATATGTTAAGATTTTTGTTAAATACATTGTATTCAAATAAATTCCCTCTTACTTCCTTCAATGTTTATTAAGATACGAGTACTAGGTACCCATGATCCTATAGGAAACATGCTCACATTTAGCGAAGCCTAAATCCCAATTTCGAATACAAAGCGAAGTTATTATGAAAACCTAGCATTATTTTTGCACGAGGAAACCAAGCACCAAAAGTGAGCTTTACCACTGATCCACCGCCGCCCCAATTTTCAAATCATAACTCCTATGCTTATGAATGTGTCAAAGATGACACCGGGTCACTTTTGATGATCTGGATTGGCCCTGACGTAGGTGACTTGGCGAACCGGTCCTAAACTTGATCCGAATGACGTGAATGACTCGGTAACTCGACCTTGACACAAATCAGTAAGCTAACGTTTGACTCGATTAGCTAATTTTAACTCAATTGACTAAGTGAACGGGGATAGTTTTGTTCTTCCCGAATATATAAGACACTTTCCATGTGTTTTAAATATTATTGATATTTTTCGGTGTCGTATTCTTGGTGCTCTGAGGTGTTAGAACAACTTCCCAGTCACTTCTAAAAGAAAAACTGTTCAGACGCTGAATGCCATAAGGAAAAAAATAAAAACCTTGTCTTGCTTTCCGGGTCAGTGATGCAGACCGGGTTCTAAGCATAGACTCGGAAACACTCCAAATTTCGATCAGTTTCATCTCTGGAAGTTGTTGAGGTGCCTTTGGGAAAGTCTCGTTGAGACGAGGTCAAAACAGTATAACTGATCTCTGTCCATCCGTCAACTAGAACTGAAAAGGGTCACCGGATCATTTGAGTAAAGTTTAGGGTAGATCATCAGGCTTATGCCTGGGACCCGGTGACCTGATTTCGACCCGGTAGTCCAGTGGACAAACCATATAATTTAAATATATCCGTAATACTTCTTGTTGTGTTTAACAGTGTATTTTTTAGGGGTGACTATAACCCGGTGTTATCCCTAAGCACAACATCGGAATATGCATAATGTATCAATAGTATCATACCCTAGCAAAAAAGAAAAATCATACCCGTCCTCCACAGAAAGGCTATTCTAAACGTTTTTTTTTTTTTGTTTAAAATGTTAAAAAGATACAAGCATTTTTAAGATATTCGCCAAAATTAATTTGCATTGCAAATCATTATTTTTTCGAGAATATTTTAAAAATTCGCAAGTTAGGGTTATATGATTTTGTGAGGAGTGAATATCTACTGTGAGAAAAAATAGATTTTCTAAATTCACAATAAATAATTTCAATGTTGGTGTTTTTCAATCTACTAATAATGTGAGGGTGTTTCAGGAGGATAGGTAAATATTCTGGTAGATGATTGTACAGAATTAGTGCAGCAAAATGTTTTATACGTGAATATGTAATTTTTAAGATTTCATTTCAGAGATATACCGCAATAATCGTTGTGCATGGGTGACACGTGATATCGGTGTCTCAAGCACTAGCACTAAACAAAATGACAGCAACAGTGACATAAAATATTACAGAACATGGTAGGTTACCGTTGGTATGCACTTGGACTATTGAGGCTTCAGGAGCGAAATCTGGATAATCTTAACACTCAACATGAACAACGAACATCGGTTTGAAACAAAAATGTTACCTGGATAGTTTTGTTAACCAGCTTTAACAAAAACTGAATTTAAAACGACTGATTTATTGTTTTGTCTTCCTATCTTTCGTTACTAGATCGCTGTAATGTAATTTATATTTATCAGCGCCTTGCTAATGTATAACATTATAAATGTTCTTCTGTTTCCTACAAGTGTTATTCTCGACAGATATGTTACGTTTACTGGATCAATGTTAGTTCTGCTAATGATATATACATGTAGTGACCTTTAGGGTCCCGAAATTCTGTTCGTCCACTATAAATTCAAAATATAAACCACTTAGTTCGGTCCGATATATCACATTTGAAACCCACGTACTTTCTGCAATGCCGAAAGCATCATACTCAATCAATACGTAAGTATAGTATAAAATCTGATTATATTTACAAAATTGAATTTCTTAATAAACGTCATGCACAAAGAGATTATGATGTACAAATTTACTTACGCATTTTAACTTCCGTGCTATTAAAGTATTTTTTTTTCTTTTTTTCTAAATGTTAACGTTTCAACCCTGTTGAGGTTTTTTATCAAAATATAGAACTTAGAACGTAGAAAGAAAAGACAGAGAAAAGATCAAATATATTTACACTAAATATAGTTTTAAGTTACTGCGTGTTGGTTAAAAAAAGTGTTGGCACATACTAACAGATATAACGACTATCGAATTATGCATTCACTGTGGAAAAGACGGGGAATTTGCATCAATACGGATATGATTTTTAGCTCCAATTTCCGTATATGGAAGTAAGGTATTGGCAGAGCTCCAAGAAAAAAATAGTGAGGGCCCGGCGCCCCTTGACTACGGATCTGACACAGAATTACAGGGACACTTTTCAATAATTTGTGAAAATTCTGTGATCCGGCTATAAAATGTCATACATTTGAACCTCTTCGACTATTTTAACATGTAATATACAGTTTTGAAAGAAATTGAAGCTTAGATTAAGACGCTGCAAGTTTCGGCTGCCTATATAGTAAGCTATCTGAAGAAGTATGAAATTTTGATTTTTTGAACCGCCCTAAGGGATCAGAGGGAGTTCCTACCAACATTTTGTTTATCTTAGCATGACACAGGACTTTCAAATGCAAGTTCAGACATCAAAATCGGGTTTATAGTTCACTCGGTCCGGAACTAGCTGTATATATGTGAGTGCCGCTAACAGACTCGTTTTTGTTCGTCACTCGACGAACTAGAATTCTGCATGATCACTTAAAAATATAAAAGGTAAAGTAACATATTGATTGATTTTATACATAAAAACAGACCTTTTTAATATTTTAGAAAAACATTACCAAATGTAGAGATCTTGTGTACGAGCGCCATCGGAAACTTTAATTCTTTTGTTGTTATAATCTGTTGTAAACACTCAATCAGAATACGATTTACAATATGGTTTTGACGACACTCACCACAAATAAATACAAACGAGAAACTACTCTTCACGCAATAGATCACTCATGCTTTACGCAACGTATCCACACTAAACGAGTAAAAGTAAATGTAGCTCTTGGGTATTTGATGATTTAGGATGCCATGAAAAGTATTTGATAAACCAAGGTCTCTATGATTCGAACAAAGGATGACTACTATTGCTTTGGACCCATTATTCCAGAAAATATATCAAAATATAAAGGAGACTTATTTGAGTTATTAACTACTGAAATATGAATTTCTCAGTTTCGTTATTTCAAACCAAACCTTAAAATATACTAAAAGTCTCCATCAATCCTACGATCTAAGGGTCTCCACGGATCCAAAAGTCTTCACTTTCAAAATGGGTGCTCGAGAATTTGTTTCGCTCTGACCTTTGCTCGTCGATTGAACAAATACATTTTCATTTTCTAAATGCCAAATTATGAGTAGAATGCATTATGAGCTGTTAATAATTAAGTGAAAGTAAATTTTCAAAATAAATTCTCATGGAAGAAACATATTTATTTTCCAATTTTGTTACTCTTTTATTTGCCAATATAAATGCGTCATATACAAAATTAAAATAATAAATTTTAATTTCTAAAACATTTACAAATATTAAAATGTATGATATACTTATTCTATCCTGGGCAGTATCAAGCCAGTTTTCATCACGAACACCTACTTCTCGAAGATCTCTTCTAATATTGTCCTCCCAAAGACGTCTCGGTCTTCCCGATGGCCTCTTACCATCCGGCCTTCCAACCAGGATAGAATATAATCTTCGTTTTTCCTCCATCCGAGCTACATGCCCTGCCCACCTTAGTCGTCTCGATTTCATTATTTTTAGAACATCTGGTGAATCGTACAGTCCGTGGAGTTCTTCATTATGCAGTCTCCTCCACTCTCCAGTCATCTCGTCCCGTTTCGGCCCATATATCTTTCTCAAAACCTTATTTTCAAATACACGTAATTTATGTTCATCTGCTTGGGTCGTAATCCAATGGCGAACCTTTGTTACTGCGGCGATGAACTTGCGAGTTCCATAAGCCATAGAGTTAGTTAGTTAGTTTTTATGATATACTTATTACGAATATATGTGATACAATGACTAAGAACACGTTTAAAATTATTTAAGGTAACATCTCAAAGTTGCATGTAGTAGCAAGTGTAGTTTAGATGGTATCTTCTACATTGTTGACAATTTCTTCTGGTTGATCACGAATAACTTCTTGAACATTGATTGAAGTCATTCTACAGCAGTTTTTTGCAGAATTTTAGCAGATAACAGTCCATGTTTTAGACATCCACATCTTCTGGAAAAATCACGGCAAAGAGATACGCGATATGGGCAACTAATTTGGTTCAAAAGCTAATTTGGTAAAGTTGTTAATACAGAAATCAAATTTTCATTTTCATGTACCAACCCCATTATGTTGGTTTCAGATTATTTCAAAACCAAAACTGGAATTGAAGGTACGTTCTTAAGTTAATGCTGTCTGACAGCTGCAGCCTTTGGACGTAGATTCGAAAGATCAAAGATAGATAACAACTAAAGTTGTCCAAGAGTTTGTGTCGAATTGAATCAATATCCTCACCTTCCTTACCTCCGTACAGTATTACTAAGAATTTTTCTCCTGTAGACACTATAATTTCTGTGTCTTGATTTTTATCATTATAAAGAGTCAGAGAACGACCTAAATCGTTACGTGTTTTAATCAGTTTGAAAGCAGACTTTTCCCTTCTTGAAAATATATGATGATGTTTCACTACCTGTTAACATTAGCACTTCCAACCTATTTGACCCTAGCTAATTTTTAGCACCTTGTGGGTTTTTGTTTTGTTATCATATTACTTTCCTAGCATCATGAAATAGATTATAGGATACCTAGTAATTCTATTAGAACAATAAAATTATATATATATATATATATTAGTATTTCTTATTACGTACATATCTCCACAACATGTATATTTACTATCTATTACGAGCATATTATGAATCTACAATACTCAGCTATTCTTACAGCAAGTGAAGTTAGTCACTGTTTAACATCCATGGTAAAAAAATAGAAACTGAAAATCTATATTTAACACTCAGTGTACATGTGTTCTATCATTTCCGATCTGTGTTATTTACAGACCCAGCATTCACAAATACTGCACATGCTCTCAACTTTCCGCTTACCATTTCTTGCTTGCAGACAAAACTGCCATCTTCTTCGCTCCCTACCTTGCTCTCTCGAAAGCAAAACTAGTGGAATATGCACAGTTGCTTATACGATTTCTCCTTCGTCAAATCAGCTGTTCTGCAACAGAGAGGATGAACTTCTTCCACCTGTTACTCTTATCCCTGCTGGAAGTTTATGACACCAAATGGCATAGGAATTGATAGCAGTTATATCCACAAAATTTGTAAAGAGGAGAAATGTTGAGTCCGCCAAGTAAGATGGATGCGTGCAGTTACCTCTCCGCTTTGCCACCGTGAATCCGTTAGCTCTCCGCTGGCCCACAACTTTCACTGCAAATCGTTGCCTCCTCACCGGCCAGTACTTTCCATTTGCTGAAATCTGGATTTCATCTTCTGTACTAGACTAACTGTGTGACTACAGTGACGAAACATTCTGTTGCAAAAATCTCGAACCGAGTTGATAAACTTGGTAAATCAATGGACGATTTCGAACGTCTTGAGAAAATTCTTTCTACCCACAAGCAGGAAGCCCGTGTACACCCCTTTCAGTTGTGTTGGAGAAACTGCGAACTGACTTCTCTTCATTCAAGAAAAAAGCAAGCAAGTCGTCCTCAATAAGGAAATTGATGAACTTAAGGGTCAAGTGTTTGACACCTCTATACAACTAGATGAACTAAACCAATACTCAAGACGCAACTGCATCCTCATTCATGGAATAAGCCTGACTCATATGAAGATACCGACAGCATAGCTCTTAAGATTTTCAATGAAAATCTTAAACTGAAGGACATCGGTCTTGGTTATTTAGACCGATGCCACCGAATCGGTTCCCCGAAATGCTCAACGGACATTGTAAGGCAGGGAAAGCTTCCGATAATTGTGAAATTCACCATATATCGTATTAGAAGTAAAGTATGGAAAACCAAGATACTTTTGAAGAACTATGGTATTCTGATAACCGAATCATTGACTCCTTACACACAGAAGCTTCTCAGGTCTGTTGAAGTTCGATTTGGTAGCCGATCTGCATATAGCCAAGATGGTAGGGTTATATTGTGGCCCAATAACAGCCGCATTACTGTGATGTCAGAAGAAGATCTCCGCAGAATCACATGATTCACAGACCAGTGCGTGAGCTTAACAGAATGATAGTGCTATATTATGTTGGACTTCTTTGTGTTCTTTTTAAGAAATGTGTTTGTTCTGTATAGTCTATTTTTCTCAAGATTATATGTTAATGTTGTGTTGTGTGTGTGGAGATGTATATATTATATGTTGGACGACATTATATATTGTGACAGCATCAGACTTTTTATCTATGGATGCAAGATTGGCAACAAGCAGCCATCAGTTATATAAAACGTAACACAATGTTACATTGATTGTCATATGTTATGCGCTTGCACTTACGTTACTATTTATTCAATCTATCTCGTGTGTGCGTGTGCGTTTTTTTGCCAGTATCTCTATTTGAAATGTGTGCAATTACGTGTAAGTAAGATCACGAGATGAATCTACTATACCAGTGCGAAAGAAATACGGAAACTGCATGAGTATAATGTTCTCTGTCTACTACATAGGTATAGTAAATACGCTATTACAAAAATAAGGTTTCATAATAGGGTAAACATAGTTGCTTGTTTCTCAAAGGTGGTAACCATGGGAGTCGTAAAAAGAGACTTGAAAGATCCGTTACCTTTCCCCTCCTCCCATTAGCACCTCTAAACAACCCCACTGTTCTGGTTGCCTTCTACCTACCATCGCTCTCTCTCTCTCTCACTGTGGTCTTTCCCCCTCATATCCGCTGTTTTCTTGTACAGGGTGCGTCCTTCATCAATAGTGTACAAATACCCTGTCAACTCGAATTCAGCACAGACCTGCTGTGGCACGAGATGCTGTTTCCTTCTTTGTGTATGAATGTAAAGAATTTTTACCATCCTCGGTGTCTTTTGTCGCTTTATCTCTCTCCTCCCCCACTGACAATGAGTTCAAATCTTTCCTCCTCTCAATTTCTTTGTTTCTTTCCTGTATATTGACGAATATGTTAGACTCTATTGACGCAAACATTTTTGTTGTATTTACGAAATTTTGTAATATATTTTCTTCATTCGAGGAGGTAGAGGTTAAGGAACCAAAGATTTATCGTCATTTAGAGAGTTACTTTGTTGCAAAGTAAATTTAATGAAATCTCCAGACACAGCTTTAATGCGATACACTTCAATGCACAAAGTTTACTGAAACATTTTGTGGAATTTGAAATCCTTTTTAATTCAATTGATAATATACATGCAGTAGCAGTTAGCGAAACTTGGACGAAGCCTGGTATTAAAATGGATCATCTACGTTTGCATAATTTTGAATTTTATCGCAATGATCGGTTTTCAAAGAGAGCGGGTGGAGTAGAAATTGATATACGTCATGATCTAAAAGCAAAAGTTCTAGCTCAATCACCGACTGTAAATCAATTTCGTGCCGAATATATCATCTTGGAAATTAAAGTGGAGAATAAGAAATTCCTGCTGGCAGCAGCATATCGACCCTCATGAGCTGATTTCAGAAATTTTGAAGAAGAAATAGGTAAATTTCTCCCACTCTATAAGCATTGCCTCATTCTTCGCGATCTAAATTTCTATCTTTTTTCCCTCCAAGGCAGAAGTGTCTAAATTCAAGGATATTATAACATCATGTTTCCGTCAGTCGATGACCAACTTTCCTATCTTAACTCGCTAATTTTTTAGCGTGATATCCTTCATGCTCCAATTAAAAGAAAACGTGTATCTCACCCTCCTAACCCGTGAATTACATATGCACTACTGAACTTAGTGGTTAGTCGTGATGGTGCTTATAGAAAATATCGAAGAAACCTTAAAGTCAACCCCTCTACTACCCAGGTAAGTTTTGAAGCCTACAGAGTGCTTCGAAATAGCTACACCCAAACCGTACGCAAAGCTAAGCTGAACTTCCCATATTACATCATCAACCGAGAAAATAAGAATCAAATGTGGATTAAATTACAAGATTTAGGTATCAGAGGTAAGAAACATTTTGTAGATGATGCAGTTATACTCACTGCACCTGACTCACTAAATGAGCGTTTCTGTTACATACGCCCACCAATCACGCAGAGTAACTGGCTGCCTAACCAAAAATTAATGTTCCCCCAAAACCAAACTTCTTTATCTATGATCTGCGTGAGTCCACTGACAGTTACAATTGCAATCAACAGACTAAAATCCCAAGCGACAGGAGCAGATGAAATCTCTTTAGAATTAATTAAAAAATATTGCCATTTGTACTTGTTCCCATTACCAACTTATTTAACCTGTCGCTTACCACAAGCACTTTTCCTACCTTATGGAAAATTGCAAGAGTTCTTCCCCTCCCTAAGACAAAAGTTATCACCAGTGCCGACGACCTCCGACCTATTAGCATTCTACCCGCTCTTTCGAAAGCCCTAGAAGATGTCGTAAGCGATCACATTCGTTCTTACTTACAAATGCATAGCATTCTTGACCTTTTCAATCAGGTTTCCTGAAAGGTCGTAGTATCGCCACTGCTCTACCTCATATCACAGATGGCATTCGATATGCTCTTGACAATGGAAACATAACAATTCTTATACTTCTTGATTTCAGTAAAGCTTTTCAATCTATAAATCACAACATTCTGATATGCAAATTATCGACGTTTTACAACTTTTCAGACTCCTTTGTCAATATTTGGATTCAAAGTTATTTAAATGGCCGCTAGCAATATGTATCTGTTTCTGGCATTAACTCCTCTTTGAGAACTCTTCATCATGGAGTACCTCAAGGTAGTGTACTCGGTCCTCTTCTCTTCTGCTTGTACATCAATGATTTGCCATCTGTATTACAGCACTGCAAATACCATTTTTATGCCGACAACTTTTAAGTATATATATCTTGTTCTCTAAGTGAGCTACTCACATATATTGATAAGTTGAATGACGACTTACGAAGAATTGTTCAGTGGTCAAATGATAAAGGTCTGAAATTGAATCCAGCTAAATCTCCATGTCTATGTATAGCTTCTAAAGCATTTATTTCATCTCTTAACTCTTCTTCCGTTCCCAACGTACTTCTAGATAGAATGATAATTCCTTTCTCGTACACCGTAAAAAAAAGTAGGTCTCATTTGTAATGAATACCTAAATTTGACGTAATATCTTATTACTGTCTCTGAAAAGGCCTTTGTAACTTTATATTCTTTGAACAGACTTAAAAAATTTCTTCCTATCTCCCTTAAGAATATGTTTCTTTCGACCTTAGTAATGCCTCATGTGGATTATTGCAACGCAGCGCTTGCTAACCTGGATGCTGTACACAAATACCGGCTACAGTATGCGTCAGTCCATTTTATATTTAATCTTAAACATTATGATCATCTAACATCTTATTTCAATAGACTGCAATG
>JAGDQP010049819.1:0-14404 GCA_022664845.1 Lepisma saccharinum | reverse complement strand
AAAGTTACAATTATTCTTAACTAAGTTCTTCAAAGTATTCATTTATGGAGTAGAATGGCACAGTTACTAACCAGTTATGTAGCTTCTTTTTAAACAAAGTATCTGGTAAGTTCTTTTGGACGTAAGGAGCTGAGGGGAGCAGATGCAGACATGGACCACTATTTGGTGAGGATAAAGTATAGACAGAGAATATCAAACACGAGGAAGGTAAATGGATAGAGATGTACAATGTATGATACCGAAAAGCTCAACAAGGATAATAAGGTGAGAGAGGAATATCAGCAGGCTATGAATAACAATTTGGTAGAGGCAAGAAGTCAGGATGAAGAAGATATAGAAGAACATTCGACGAGAATTAAGACAGTGATATTGAAAACTGGGGATGAAATACTGATCATGACACAGAAACGAAAGGAAAACGCATGGTATGATGAGGAATGCAGCAAAGTAATGGAAAAGAGAAATGAGGCAAGAAAGATGATGTTACATCGGAAAACAAGAAATAGTGTGGAAGAATATAGGAAATGAAGAAGAGAGGCAACAAAAACATGTCGAAGAAAAAAAACCAGAATGGGAGAAGAATAGAATAGAGAAAATCGAAGAAATCACTCGGAGAAGAAATGTATAAAAGGATAAAGGAGATAAAGGGAGGATTCCAACCCAGGATAGGGGCTTATAAAGGCCAAAGGGATAATCTAATCATGGACGAAATGAAATTTTAGATGAATGGGCGCAATACTTTGAAGACATGCTTAACGAGAAAAAGACTAATGTAGAAGAACAGAGTAATGGAAGTGAGGAGTTCGAGTATAATGAAGCAGAAGAACCAGAGCCGAGTTTAGAAGAAGTGAAGGAGGCAGTCCAAAGTATTAGCAACAATGAAGCACCAGGGGTTGACAACATAAAGGGAGAAATGGTTAAATAAGGAAGTGAAGAATTACTCATGGAAATACATAATCTCATTGTAAGGATCTGGACATAAGAGAAAATGCCAGAATAATAGAGGAGAGCAATCATCTGCCCAATACATAAAAAAGAGAATAAAATGGATTTTGGAAATTACAGAGGAATATCACTTCTATGTGCAATGTATAAAATTTTCATAAAAGTACTAGCAAGAAGGTTAGAGAAGTATGCGGAAAATCTAATAGGAGATTATCAATATGGTTTCCGCAAGAGTAGGTCCACAACAGACCAGATATTTATGTTAAGAATGATTCTGGAAAAATGTAATGAACGCAACATAGATACAGTTATTCACCGATTATAAAAAAAAACATATGACAGTGTGCAAAGAACAAACCTGTTGCTGGTGATGAGTAAGTTTGGAATTCCTAAAAAGAAAGCAAATTAGTTGAGATGACCCTGACAGAGACGAAGTGTAGTGTGAAGGTGCAAGCCAAGGTATCGAGGCAGTTTGCAGTTAAAAAAGGGAGGCAAGGATATTCCCTATCCACGGTGCTATTTAACCTAACATTGGAAGCAATAGTGATGAAAATTGAAATAAATGCAAAGGGAACCATAATGAACAGAACCATTCAATATATCGCGTATGCAGATGATATCAATTTGATAAGTCGCAGTATTAATACAAGGAAGTCAGTATTTCATGTCATTAAAGAAGAATCGGCCCAAATGGGCCTAGTGATCAATGAAGACAAAACAAAATACATGGCAGTCTCGAAAGGTACCAAACTGAAAAAAACTAAGAATGGACAACTGTAGATTTGAGAGGATTAGAACCTTTAAATATTTAGGATCACTCATTCAGAAAGCAAACCACATAACATGTGAAGTCAAGGAAAGGATATCTATAGGATACAGGAGTTACTACGCTTTGCAGCATGTATTTAAATCCAAGAACCTGCCAAGGAAGCTGAAGAAGACAGTATACCAGGTGCGTAAATATGAAACCGGAATTTATGTACAGAAAAGACACAGTGATTGAATGACAATGATAAGAACTATTTTATTCGAAGTACTGGCCTTCGCTAGCGATACATTTCTGCCATCGTTCCGGCAATGTGGATGCCAGACCAAAAAAACTGGGCTTCTTGTGCTGCAAACCAGTCATCAAGCCATGTTCGTACATTTTCGTAAGATCTGAAGCGCTGGTTAGCAAGTGTTTTTGCTAATGCAAGTAAGTGAAAATCGGAAGGCGCCAAGTCTGGTGAGTAAGCCGCATGCGGAAGGATTTCCCAGCCAAACGTCGCAATCGTTTCCTTGACCGGTTTTGATGTGTGGGAGGGTGCTTTATCGTGAAGCACAATCACTTTGTGTTGTCTTTGGTCATATTCTGGTCGTTTTTCACGCAAAGCTTGATGCAAATCGATCATTTGTTGTCGGTAACGTTGGGTATTAACGGTTCACCAGGTTTCAGCAGTTCATAATAGATCACTCCCTTCTGATCCCACCAAACACAAAGCATTGTCTTCCGTCCATAGCGATTTGGTATTGCAGTCGATGTCGCCGGTTCTCATGAAGTTACCCATGATCTTTTACGCTTAGGATTCTCGAAATAGATCCACTTTTCGGCACCAGTCACAATTCGATGGAGAAATTATTTTCTTTTGTACCTGGCGAGCAGAATTTCGCAAGTGGTTTTTCGGCTTTCCTGCTGTCGTTCAGTCAATGCATGTGGAACCCATTTTCCCACTTTCTGAATCTTGCCAATGGCTTTTCAACGTATGGAAACTGCTTCTCGTGTCACATTTAATTGGTCCGCGAGTTGTTGTTGCGTTTGAGCGTCATCCTCATTCAACAAAGCTTGCAAATCGCTGTCTGCAAACTTTTTCGGTGGTCTTCCACGTTCTTCGTTTCTCACGTCAAAATCGTCACTTTAACATTTTTTAAACCACGCATAGTACTGTGACTTACCAAGAGCATGATCACCGTAAGCATCGACAAGCATGCGATGCGATTCTGCAGCAGTTTTCTTCAAATGGTAACAAAAAATCATTAAAAGCGATTAGCACATCGTAGTTTGTAGGTACAAATTGCGCCATATTCAACGCTATTAAACACTACACTATGACATGAAACTTGTCTGGTTGTGAGTTGGAAATCGTTATCAGTAGTCCAAACAAGCAAGTGGCGCCAAGGAAGCAGTTTTACGGTAACCATAGTGACAGCAAACGCCGTCTCTGCACAAATTCCGGTTTCATATTTATACACCTGGTACATAACTAATTAGACCGGTAGTACCATATGCTTCAGAAACATGGGCATTATCAACTAAGGATAATGAATTACTAAACATATGGGAAGGAAGGATACTGAGGAAGATATACGGACCGATTATGGATCAAGGGATGTGGAGAATACTAAGAATTATACAAACTATTTGAAGGGCCAAATATAGGAACGGAAATAAGGAGGCGAAGAATAAACTGGCTAGGGCACTTGAGAGAATGGAAGACAGAAGATGTGTGAAGAAGGTATATAGAACGAAAGTAGAAGAAGAGGAGGAAGACCAAAGAAGAAATGTGGAGAACGACCTAAGGAGAATGGGAGTGAAAGAATGGAGAACAAAGGCTCAGAACAGATAAGAGTGGAAGGCTGTGGTGAAGGAGACTCTAACCCTACATGGGTTGTAATCGTCGAGTGGTAAGGTAAGAAGGGGTGGTGGTGTAATGGATAGCATACTTTGCCGGCAACTGGTGATCTGGGTTCGAGTCCCAGTCACGGCAGCTCTCAATTTTGCTGTGTTAATTTGAACATTTACCATGCACAAGGTTATTTGTGAATAAGGTAATAAAATCTATTACTGTAATGAGATTTTTAAAAAAAATACATGATGTAAGTATTGTTTTAGAAAGAGAGGCAAACGAGTTAGATGCTGAGAAACAAAGCGAAGAACCACTGCATTTGGACGAGGAGCTGGCTCAATTGCAAAATGAAGTACATCTGCTCTAAATAGTAATAAAAGTATGCTCTGGGTATACTGTATAGTCATCAGTTTGATTTTGACTGCTTTGGTTTACAGAAATTTATTCTGTTAGGAAGTGTTATCTGTGTGCATTTGATTCTTTTTGTATTGTAAATACTAATTAGTAAATGTGAAAAAAGAAAAAAACTTTCGGTGTTTGTGAGGGAAGTGAGGAGGCCATGTAAGGTTGTTTTTATAAGTTGTTTTTATAGTTATTAATTACAATCACTAACTTTGATTAAGCATTTTCAGTTATATGTTTCGGCGTGTTCTTGACATATATATGGACAACAATGAAATACACCTGGATAACTCTTTAATTTTAAATTGGATAAATCCGTGGGAACCATGAAAAGGGAAGAGGTTGATTGATTGATTGATTGATTTGCGTTCATATGACCAAGTACATGCAAATTGCAAAGTGGTATTGAACATGTCAGTTCAGTAACATATATAGTATATATACACACACACACATACGTATCTTCACACACACATATATACATGATCGGTTGACAATACATAGACACGAAATACAGGATAGAAATAACACATTTACAGAAAATACCACAAAGCTATTATAAAGCTACAATTGCTTTCTTTATAGTACAACAGTGAATATAGAATAATATATACAAAGACACATTTTCAAAGAATACAATATCAATATTATACTAGGTACCACTCACTTCCTCTTTAGCTTATTGTTGTTTCTAAAAACTCTTCCACGCTGTATAAGCATTGTTCCACACGTAATTTTCTTAACATAGTTTTAACACTGTTTCTGTCTTTTGCATGTAATGAATTATCCTAGACTAGCCCGTTTTGACTAACGTTGTTACCGGCGCAAAAATACTTGTAATCGCGCTATGTTGATTTATTTATTTATTTTGTTTATTTGTTTGTGCACCTTGAACAGAGATATACATCTATAAAGTAACAACTACATCAAGAAAAAAATTAAGTATGATTCATAAGCAACTACAAATAAACGTAAAATATGGAACGCAAAGGAGAATACAAAGTTTTGGTTGCTTGTATTTAAGGAAAGGCATCCGGTTATTCCAAAAATGACGGATCTTCGGAACTCCAGAAGATTTGCCATTCTGGCCCCGACTGCCACCTTACTTTTTCTGTAACAAAACTTAGATTAAGGTAAGACTAAGAAAAAGAGAGAAGAAGAAATAGAATGACAACAGCAAACAAAACTGACTATGATTTAAAAGTATCTACAAATATTGTGCTACTATGTAAATAAAACAATTACTTGCTTGAAATTAACTTTGTTATACTATATGTCATGAGCCAATAGTTGTTTTTTTTCCAATGATTTTGTGTATATAGAAAATGTTAAACTGAAATCTAGATCTCGACATTTGTTTAATAAATTATTGTACATTAAGCAGACTCTGAGGAGTGGTGAAGATTTGTGTTTTTCTGTTCTTGGAATTGCGCATGATGCCCGAGGATGCTCAGATTTCAAACGAGTATACAAAAAGCTTTCATTGGCCAGCAGTAGGAAATCGGTTCTGGTTACCGTTCTTATTACATCAGAAGGCAATATTGCTAAACTATACTGAATCATCTAGAGCGTGCGTTGCTCACTTATGCCAACCCCTAAACCTAGAGTCTTCTTAGGTAAAATCAGAATTTTAGAAATATAAAATTTTATAGAGTTTTAATTGTTGTCAGATGAATATCGTATACTACAATAATAATATGGTTTAATTTCCAGCATTGTGCTGCGATAGGCGTTTGTTGAAGTTGTTACTGGGAGACCTACTCTCGTTTTCCGGCAACCTTAAGACTGCTAGGGTTCATAGTACACCACCGTCATTCGCAGGTACTGTTTCTATGACAGTCATCATTGAAAATTTTTCACCACAATTGTATTACCGAGGGAAAAATATTTTAATTTTCTTAAAAGGTAAATATTAAGTTGTTTATTTCAAGAAAAATGAGATGAAGCAGATATTTGACTAGTCGAGAAAGTAGATCTGTATTTACAATCCAAGGGTATTCGCGAAATTCTTATTACCCTGCCGGCTACCAATATTAATAAAAGAACTCGGTCTGTAGTGATACGTGCAATGTTATTATTTTTAATGCTACATGTATCTGTTTCATCAACGAGTGGCACTTTCAAATCTCGAATCTGATGCGTGCCGTGATAACAGCTTAGGCATTTTTTATTTATACCGAAAAAAAAAGTGGGAATCAGATTCGAGGCTTACAAGTGCCACACGTTGATGGAAAGGATATATGTAGCATCAAAAATAGTTATACTCCCCATCGAGGATTTTTCTTCCAACATGAGGGGAGGAAGTTCATGAAATATGTCATGATTGAACTCTTTAGAACGTGAAGCAACGTTCGATTTTTCAGTGGTCAGGAGTTTGGAGATGTTTAATTTTATTTGATTTATTTTCTATTACAATGAACTTATACCATGTTGCAATGAATAGAATAAAATATATAAACTAGATGGAATTGCAAAGAATAGAAAGAACGCAAATTCTACAAAGAAAATAACTTACACTATGCTATCACACAAGAATACAAACATATTTACAAAAATAATAAGATTATCAGAAAATGATTTATGTTGTATTGAATACACAAAATATAAAAAATACAGAGTACAATTAAAAAGAAATTCATACAATGGTAGAGTGAATACACAATATTTACATACAATACAAACAACACGTTTGATATTAGGTACAACTCAATAGTTTTCAACTTATTTCTGACTGTGAAAATTCTTCCACACTATAAAAACATTTTTCAGTAAGCAGTTTTCTCAACAGTGTTTTAAAGGTGATTTTGTCATTAGCGTGCTTAATATTTACGGGTAGATCATTATATATATAATTTAATGCCCATATATAGTTGGGATTTCGAGAACATTGTTGTTTTGTGATAGGGTAGGGACAGATCTTCATTGTGTCTTCTATAATGGTTGTGTTTATTGTAGTTTCTCTTCAAATGATCAGTATTATTATATGTCAGAAGAAGTACTTCATTTATATAAAGTGAAGGAAAAGTTAATAGATTTAATTCTCGAAATAGACTTTTGCATGACGCACGTCTGGACATGCCAGTTATCGCTCTTATTGCTTGCTTTAGCAATACAAAAGGTTTCTGTCTAGAGAGTACCCCCAAAAAGTCAGTCCGTATCTTAACTGTGATTCGAACATGGCATGATACACTGTTTACATAGTATTTCTATTAACAATTGGTATTAATGATCTAATTAGCAAGATGGTTGAAGAGAGTTTACCACATAACATATCAATATGCTCTTCCCATTTTAACTCTTCATCAAGTATTACACCAAGAAATTTTGTAAATTGAGAACATTTAATTTCCTTATTTAATATGCTTAATTTCTGTGTAGCACTGATCTTTTGCCCCTTCTTATGGAAATAAATGTATTTCGTTTTTTCACTGTTCAATTTTAGTTTATGTTGAAAAAAGTTTTCTAATTGAGATCCTGTTGTGTTTCCTGTCCAATGAGTGGAACAGGTGATTGTCGGATAGTGATATCTAGGGAATATGGTTGGTGCATCAGAGTATCCCAATCAAGGCGTGTCATCGTAACTACTTGTGATATTGCGTTATTATTCAATAGGACAAATCCACTTTTGGTTCACAAGTCCAGAGTCCTTAGTTTTCAGTATCTCGTAGACACCTTTCAGCTGTTCGTAGTATATAGTGTCACTGATTGTTTCGAAATGCACTATAGCCCGCGCAGTCCATCAAACACAGATTATAACCTTAGGTAGAGTGGAAGTTTTGCTTGTTGGAAGCAGGATTTTGATATAACATCTGGTGGTGTTGTACAGGGCCCCATATGGTACTTAATGTTCCTCATATTTATTTATTTAATTAACTCCAGATACAGCCGATTGCAACCATTTTATACGGGATATTAAGAACAACAACAAGGGGAAGAATTTTGAAAGGAATTATTTTCTGGACACAGGGAAAACAGAGATAAACCTCAGTCAGGATAGCCGGTATCTGGAATTGAACCTGTCCTTCCGATAACAAGGCAAACATTCTACCTTTGGCTTTTGTACCAAGAAATAGTTGTATTGCGTACGTTCTTTAATTGCTTAATCGTAAAGGCTATAATTGTATCATAAACAAACTCAATTAGCAAACATGATTTGAGTTTGAGGTGCAGTGACATTTAAAGTAAGTGTTTAAAAATATTATTTTTTAAAGTACTACAGTAAACTGAAAATCCAAGGTGATAACTAAAAATATGCGTTGAAACTTAGTTAAGAAAAGATACATATGTTAATTTGAATTTTATTTTATCTGAGTCTCAGGCCGGAATAGGGAAGGGAAAAGGATGTGGGAAATTATCTGCCAGGGCCTAAGTTGACAAAACGTACATATTTGATTGTTCATAGCTTATTATATTGTGTACTTGATTTCTGTCTTTCTTCTCTCCTTCCCAATAAACCTTGTTCTGTTACTTTATCCACATAAGTTCGTCGTTCCATTATTATTATTTTTATTTTCTATCCTGGGCAAGATCAAGCCAGTTTTCATCACATACATCAAAGTTACTACCTCTCGAAGATCCTTTCTCATATTTTTGTTATTCCAATGACGTCTCGGTCTTTCTAACGGCCAGTTTTCCTCCAGCTTACCAACTACGATGGAATTTAATATTAGTCCCCCCCCCAAGAGCGCCGATCCTGGGGCCTTTGGGGGCCCTGGTCCCCCAAGTTGAAGTGCCCCCCCTAATGGAGGGGAATGATAAGGTGAAGTCGGTTCTCCTATTTCTACAGTACAAGGTCATTCGTTTTCCCTTTCTACTAATCTTATCTCCCTCTGGCAAATCTATTTCATTGATAAATTCCTCACTCAAATTCGTGTGCTACGGTTATATATCTGGTGTAGTAAAAAGTAATCCATTATTTTGCCAATAGATGGCTTCAGTGATCTGTATCTCGCGTTGTATAAGTCCGATCGGGTTCAACGAGATGGCGTTCAAACGATGAGACTGCGTACTACAAACACTGTTCAGATAGTTGTGATGAGTTGACTCAGTGTTGTGTGAGCGCGCGTCAAAATGGACACTAGCAAAGAGAAAATACGCTATATTTTACAGTTTTTCTTCGATAAAGGCGAAAACGCAAGCCAGGTGGCTGCAAATGTGAATAGTGTTTATGGTCCTGATACTGTAACAGCCAATCACGCGCAATGTTGGTTTCGTCGATTCCGTGCCGGTAATTTTGACGTCAAAGATGTACCACGCACTGGAAGGCCAAGTGTCGAAAATGTCGATAAAATCATGGACATTGTCGCGTCCGACCGTCATGTAAGCACTGTTTCGATTGCCCAAGAGCTAAACATTGCACAAAAAACCGTGTGGAACCATTTGCATAAGGCTGGATACAAAAAGAAACTTGATGTATGGGTGCCACACGAGTTAACGCAGAAAAACCTCATGGACCGAATTTCCATCTGCGAATCGCAACAAAAGCGACCCATTTCTGAAGCGGTTGGTGACTGGTGATGAAAAGTGGATCACTTACGACAACGTCACACGAAAACGGTCGTGGTCGAAGCGCGGTGCGCCGGCGCAAACGGTGCCCAAGCCAGGATTGACGGCCAGGAAGTTTTTGCTGTGTGTTTGGTGGGATTGGCAGGGAATTATCTACTATGAGCTGCTCCCCTACGGCCAAACCCTTAACTCGGAACTATACTGTCAACAATTGGACCGTCTGAAGGCAGCAATCGCCCAGAAGCGCCCAGCTTTGGCCAACAGGAGAGGCATTGTGTTCCACCAGGACAACGCCAGGCCACACACATCGATAGTGACTCGCCAGAAGCTCCGGGAGCTTGGTTGGGAGGTTCTTATGCATCCACCTTATAGTCCGGACCTGGCACCGAGTGATTACCATCTGTTCCTGTCCATGGCGAACACGTTTGCTGGTGCAAAATTCGCGTCAAGAGAGGCTTGTGAACATCGACTGTCTCAATTTTTTGCCAATATGGACAAGGGCTTCTATGAGAGAGGCATCATGATCTTACCTTCCAAATAGCAACACGTTATCGAACAAAACGGCGCATATGTGGCCTAAATCGGATTATTCTAACTATGGTAAGTCAAGCCTTCAATGTCATGCAAATATAATGGATTACTTTTTACTACACCAGATAAATTACATCACGTATAATATACCCCTCTCCTGACTAGGAATTAATTCGTGCATTGCTTGTGTTGTTTCTAGTTTCGTGCTTAACATCGATAAAAACCATTTTGTAAGAAAAGAAAAGAAAGAAAAAATGAAAACGTATTTTCTGTCCTTTAACGCTCGGAACGTCAAGATCGGATCATAAATGACCCAGACAGTCAAAATATTATTTTTGTCCATTAGTCACTAAACGGAAGAGTGAAATTCTGGGTATTCTTCACGTACGTGTCCAAAAATCTTATGGTAGAAAAGGGCGTTAAACCCATGTATTTATTGTGTAATAATTTAAGAAAATCATGCATGAGTCAATTTGACCCAATCTTGGCGTTTTGTGTAACTATTTTTAAATGTCATTCTAATTACAAGTTGTTGTCGGTTCAAACGATCGCACGTCTCTTTCCAAACGACCTACACTTTATAATCTCTCAATCAAGGAGCGAAGAAACGTGGACGATGCTGCTTGTGTAGTGGTAAAGACAAGTACTCCGCATACTGTCAGCAATGTAATCGATTCATTTGCAAGAATCAGAATATAACAGATACGGTGTGCTTTACACGTGAGAGTGAGAGAGTAAGGTAGTTTGATTCTAGTAATTGTATATGTAATACTTTATATGTGTACATAAGTAAGAGACTCATGGTACCTTCATTTTTGTGCAGTCATAAAAATGGTTACAAGGTTAATATGATGTATTAAGTTTTCTGTATTTTTCATTATTTTGTAGTATCTACTTGAAAAAATAAAATACAATAAATAAATACAATACAATGCAATAAATACAATACAATGAATACATCCATACTCTAAAATACCTTGGTTTTGAACAAGTACTTTATTTGATACGAGAAATATTTGATACGAGAAATATACATGGGTCGAAAATAACTCATCTTGGCGTTTCGAGGGTTAAGGATCATTCATCGTGATTTTGTCATATACAAACATAATTTAAGAAAAAGAAAAATATATACAAGAAAAGTAAGCGACAAGAAGAACTCACACAAAAGTAGGAGTAGACTTTCACTGGGAAATATATCCGTCAAACTGCTGTTTGGATGCAATTATTGTTACCGTTAATACCGTAATTTTGAGTTTCTAATACAACATATAAATAGGGAAACTATATACAGCGGGTAAGAAAAGTATTTGCACTAGTTCAACAAAGAGGAAAAACAGACTGTATCACACGTAAAACATGGGCCATTTCGAAATCTCTTGCCCTTTTATGATAATTTGGATGCCTTAGTTAGAATACTATAGAACTAACTACCACTCGATACACCTGTAACAGGCAACGAGAGAGTGAGGACTACGTAAATTATTCGCAAAAAAAGTATTTGGACAACACAATACTACTCTCGAAATAAATGTTATAGGTATCCTTTTGTGTACAAGAGAATATACGTAGCGTATTGAAGCAATCCACACCGCGTCAGGAAAGTCAAGCTTGTTTGCAAGCCGCTTTACCGTTGGATACATTATAAAGAAACATAAAACAGAGCCATTATTGCAGAATAGAATCCATTCTGGTCAACCAAGAAAACTAACTGAGCGGAATGAAACCTACATTCTTCATTCTCAAAGAATTAGTGCTAAAGATTTGGCTACTTCACGCGCCTAGGATATGCAAGTTAATATTACACCACAAACAATCAAAAAATAATTGAAAAGAATTGGATTTAGAAGATGTGTATCCAGGGTATGAATACTGGCCACTCCATTAGTAATTACTAGAGAGCGGATTTTAAGGTGCAGCACCTTTTCTAAAAATGTAGCTTATAAACAACCAAAGTTCAAAATATGTATTTCCGGGCATAAAGCGAACTGAAATAAACGCACTGTGTTGCACCTTTTCCGTGAATATTGCACCTTTTTTGCTAGATTAATAAAATTTCCCCTTTTTAGGTAGATTTCGAAGAAAATATACCTCTTGAGATCGGTACGATATGAAAGTGTATATTTATATATATTTATATATTAACACGCTAGCGGCCATAATTTTGAAGATATTTGAACCAAATTTTTATATGTTGTTTCTAGGCTTAATAGCTCGGTTAAGTTCGTTAATGAGCAAAATCGGTCGCCATCTTGGATCCAAAATGGCCGCCAAACCCATTGTTTTATAGAATACACAGCCTAAACCGCTGGGGCTATTGAAATCAAATTTGGCATAAAGGTACAACATCACCTTTTGATTATGAAAATGTTACCTGATGAGTTCAAAGACGCCATCTTGGATCCAAAATGGTGGACCTAATAATCCATTTTCCACACCGTTTGAACTAGAGATACGAAATTTGGCATAAAGGTGCATTATGACGAGTAGCTTAGGGAAATATCACAACATTTGGGAAACGTCGCCATCTTGGATCCAAAATGACAGCCCAAAACCCCATTTTGCACACCGTTTGAGCTGGATAAATGAAATTTTACTTGAAGTTGTACTATCACAAGTAGGTCACGACAAAATAAGAAAACTTTCAAAAAGTCGTCAACTTGGATCCAAAATGGCCGCCCCAAAAACCCAATTTCCAAATCATTGAAGGTAGAGAAACGAAATTTTCAATGAAGGTGTATGACCAAGAGTAGGTTACAATAAATGGGGCAAATCTTCCCTTTGAGGGCGCAGCCAACCGTGGGAGGGTGAAGATGTACTCCGTGGTGGTGTAGTGCAGCAGGGAGATTTTGGTTAAGATAAAGGAGGCGCATCCTCTCAAAAGCACTGAAGTTTGGGGGCGAGCCCCGGCTCCCAGCGAAACTTCGAAATCTACCTCAGCCTGTAGGCCTACCGAAAGGGATTTTTTTACTTCTTTTAACCTTCAGCACCTTTATTGTCCCTTTTTTCTCTCTTTTTTTTAAAAAAAATTGTACAGAACAATACATTTTATTTTCAATCTGGTTTACACATAATTATTCCATTAATTTAGACGCAATCTTAAGCGACACAATGGCAACAATAACGGCGCAAACAGTCAATAAATATTGTTCTCAATATACGACAAAGAGCTATCTATAATTTCCTTTCGTCTTCCAAAACTCCGCGATAGAAGAAAAAAGGCTGTTTATTCCTAGTACCATTGTTGCGCATGCCGTCGAGGTTTCGTGTAGAAAGAATGTTCTGAAAAAGAAATCGAGCTCTTCATTCGCACTTTGGAGTTTGAAGTCTTTACCTTTGCTTGGTTCTGTAACAATCTGAACCAGAACTTATTCTTCTCAATAAAAGCATAGCATGCCAAAGATAAAGAAGGAAAAGTTGCGTAAACTTGCAGCAGTTGTACAGATTTATGAGATTAAATAAAAAACAATTTTTGCAATTAAGGTAAAAATGGGTTGGAGGGAAGCAAACCGGACCCCAATTCTTTTGGGCTTGATTCTTATAATATGTGACGAGACAAACACGACGGTACCAAAATTTTTGAAATTGTACCGGGGGAGCATGGGTAATTTTGCAGTGGAAGTTCAGAAATCGAGGAGAGGCCAAGATTTTAACAATATTTGCTGGTTTTGAATAAAGAATGTTCATGTAACTCAATACTATAGCACTTAAAAAAGATACCCTTCTTTGCACCTTTTTGAATGATTTATCAGCACCTTTTATTCCCTTTTTCCTACCACATTTTTGCACCTTAAAATCCGGTCCCTAGTAATTACACAACTCCAAATCATGACAGACCCTCCAACATTTTTACCAGTTGAAGCAATGTTCTGCTTTCTGACAGCTTCATTCTTCTTTCGCCACACGTCCTGATATCCATCACTACAATTGTGCTATTCCCTAATTTTAGTTTTTAGGTTGCTGGGAAAAAACTCTAATAGGGATGGTCGGGGTTGGAGCGAAATACCCATGCACATTTAACATAATTAATCTTTGACATATTTTCCATTTTCACTGAAAGAGAAAGATTAATGTATTTTATTTGTAATTAATTCTAGATTCGTGGTTAGCCTAGAAAAACCAATCAAAGTCCCTGATTTCATAAAAAACAATAGTTTAGTTAAATATAAAAAAATAATGAATCAAATCAAAAGTACTTACAAACTGAACTGTACAATCACTTTGTGCACTTTAATGGAACCATTTTGACTGTATGGCCCTTCACTACCCACATACTTCGTAGGAATTGAAATAATAGAACAAAATAACAGGCCTTTTGGTATAACAGAATTAACACAATGATATGGCCTCGCATTATCACAAATAACCACACTTCTCACTTTTCTGGCTGTAAACTGATTAACTGCATTCAACACTTT
>JAGDQP010049817.1:0-14404 GCA_022664845.1 Lepisma saccharinum | reverse complement strand
TGTATTTGAAGCATATACATTTTTTGTCAGGAGTCGTTCAAGTATTACATAAGCATTCTGGGGCGAGGTTGTTCAAGCTTTGTTTACTTTTGCTGGGCGTCTAAGTATTAGGGATAGGACATCCAGTTAATGTTGCTTACTAAGGGGGAAGGGGTCTAAATTGACCAAAAATACGCTGACGTAATATCTGAATGACACCTAATATTATGTATGAAACTGTCGAGAAAGTGCTTTTAAAATGTTCCAAAAGTGCTTGAAAGTAAATAAAGTGTCTTGAAAGTAGGCAAAAGTAGTTTCCAAAATGCACTTTTAGAACACATTAAAATAAGGGCACTTTTTATGCACTTTTGAGCAGTTTTGTAGCACTATTAAGGGAACACATTTGGACAGTTTTTCACACTTTTGAACACCTTTGAGACACTTTCATAGCACTTTGGTTCACGTTTGGACACTATTAAAGTGTTCGAAAGTGAGCTAAAGTCGTTTCCAGAAAGTGCTCAAAGGTGTTCAAAAAAGTGTAAAAAAAGTGTTCTATTTTTTACAGTGTGGTCTGGGGTCAGTGCTATGATCAAACATGTGAAATCTTTATTTTTTTCGCACCACCCTAGGGGGCCCAGGAAGGTCTTACCAACTAATTTTTTTTCTGTGTCTTAGTATGGCAAAGAGCATTCAAATGCAAGTTCAAGCATCAAAATCGGGCTTATAGTTCGCTAGATCCTAAACTAGCTGTATAGAAAGAGTGCTGATAACAAACTCATTTGTCAGCGTCACTCGAAGAACTACCGTTCTTCATGATATGGCAATGTACCTTAACTTGAAAAATGTTACAAATGCGCATATATAAAACAGACCTAACCTGACTTTTCTAACCTAACTTCACCCAATGAGGAATAATACTGCAGCGATAAGGTGCTGTTTAGGATGACGTGATTTCCATTAGCCAATAACAACTCTGGTTTCAGTTTTTTTTCCAGACTTGTGATAAAAATCAGTTAATGCTGAAAGAGCAGATATAACGTCGATATCTGAATTCTTATTTATTGTGGAAAACTCCAATTCTTTCCGGAATTACGAAAATGATAAAAAATCTTTTGGATTCTACTTCCTCGGATAACTTATGGATTTTTCAATGACATTGTTTTGTACGATGTGACCAATTAGGTCCACATACGGAGGGAACTATTGTCGGTGCATTTGGATGTACATTTTATTAAATAAAACTATGCATAAAAAATGTGTTCTTATTTATATGATATATACATTAAGTTTACGTTCTTTTGTCCGTTCTTAAAACGGAACATAGTTTAAAAAAAATATGTCTAATTTAGAACCAACAGGATGGAACAGAGCCGTTTCCTTTACTATGTGTTCCCACACAATTCCTACATTAAGAAATTGCAACATAGTAAGTGTATCTTGCTCATTATCTTGATTAAACAGTCCTTATGGTGATCGTGAGCGAGATAGATAATTGTTCAATAAAGAAACGAAACCAGGAAACGATATTTTCTGATATATCAAATTAACATTCTTAAATCGTTATTACAGTCATTGCGAAGCTGTAAAAATTCCTTATTGTTACAAATTCCAATTGATATTTGCTCGGCGGTCATCTCAAACGATTCGAGACAGAGATCAACGGCGGGGTTCGATCTTTCAGTCTACTGTGCAATTACAATGATTATACGAGATACAGTGAATTGGCGCTACAATATTTACAGTGATAAACTAGGAAGATTGCAGTGCTTTCATTACTTTATAGCGTCAGTAACTTGGAAGTAATGAAAGAATTATGTAATTTTTAAGATTTTAAAGAAAAGCCCAATTACCATTAAATAACTAAAGTATTTCTTCGTTATAATGAAGAGAAGCGACCTGCAAGAAGTTCCACTTTCCGTCGCCAGAGGACAGAATGTCAGAAAACAACAGAGTCATCTGGTGGTAGTTTTAGGAACTCACTGAGCATTTTATATACAAGAGATAAAATCATCATCTTTAGTTACATTGCTATTTACCCGGTAACTCCGGAATTTAATTCTTTACTTTGAATTTTACGTTTTACGTTGAATTTGAATTTTATTTATGGCCTTTAGGCATCTAAGGCTCAGATCGTACCTTTTTCGTCTTCTACTGTCGTAGCCATTTGCATGATTCTTTTTTCTGCATATAAAATTTTCAATCTAAAATGTATCATAAACCAGCACTATTAAGTTTATACGAATTATTAGCTATTACATATACGCTAGTGTCCAAAATTAAATCAAAACGAAGCAATCTTCACAGAAGAAATGTATTTCTTGAAACACTTGGTGTTACAGGAAGGTATGTATGAGAATGGTACACAATGAAATCAAAACTGCAAAGAAACAGCTTTTTTACTTGAAAAATACACAATACAGTTCAATCTGAGGGTTGTAATATCACAAAAGGATAAAAGCCAATATTATAATAATAAGATCAAAACACAAAATAAAGTGAGAAACCCCCAAAATGGAGCTTAATAGGGTATATTGTCAGCCTTAACAATGATACAAGTTTGACAACGATGTGGCATACTACGGACAAGTCCAGTGACAAGATCTTGTGGCAGTATCTCAAACCCATTATTCATGCGGAGCTATTGTGAGAGTATCAAATGAGATGGGTGGCCGTGATAGCGAAGCAACTCACCATACTAGGTTGTCCCAAACATATTCAGTTTGATTTAAGTCCCGTTAACGTACGGGTTAGTCTAAAAGGGCAATAGTTCCAGTTTGGAAAAAAGTCGTCCACCATGAAGGCGGACATTGTCATCGATCAGGAAAACATGTTCTCCCACATGCTGAAGAAACTCTCTCAGATGAACTGCCAAGATCTGATGCTGGTCCACTCACTCTGGTGGTTTCGCGTAGAGGCGTTCTTCAGGTGATGCTAATGGTACCCCCACAACATTACCCTGCCACTTCCGTATTGATCACGTTCGATGATGTTGGAAGGATTATATCCTGTCGCCTGTTCTCCCCAGATGATGCACCGTAGAGAATCAGACTATAGAGTAAGCCGCAACTCATTACTGAATAATACGAACGTCCAATTTTCATCTGTCCAATGATCATGATCTCGACAACATTGTAGACGAGTCCTTCTCTAAGCAGCATTCAAAGGCACACAGACTATCAGTCCCCTTATATACAGTCATCTTTCCCCTAGACATCTATGCAGTTTTCCGAGATATCTGCCTTCCTGTTACAGCAGCGTGGTCTGATGCCAGTTGACGGACAGTACTCCAATTGTGGTGCCTCGCTTTTATCAGCAAATAACGATCTTCGCTTCCAGATATAACTCTTGGATGTCCTTGACCGGTCTTCTAGACGTATCTTCTGTGTCAATCAACAGTCTCCAGGGACGATTGACCACTGAGGAATTCACTCTGAGTTATCTGACTACTTTGGTCTGTGACTGTCCAGCTTCAAGTCCTCTAATGCTTCTCCAGGCTATAGCGTCATTTAACAGTCTTCCTTTAGCCATTTCTAAACTGTTCAATATCGGGTATCATCTGCCTTTAAGAAACATTGGTAATCAACACCTTCGTATACTTTAGTGGACGTCATTTTTACAGTCTAGGGTTACAGCCACTTGCTATACTAGCGCCAAACCTTCGTTTCTACCATGATCTATGTCTTTCTACATTAAAACGGATAGAAATATGTTTTTGACCATGCACAGATATCATACATTTTAAAACAATTATTTATCACTTTTTGCAAATATTGCTTTAATTTTGGACACTAGTGTAGTATACTGAGAAGGGAATACTATATGATAACGTAATATAACCAGAAAATTTCTCTTTATAAAAAGATCCAATATTAAATTTTCTCTCCGGATTCTCCTACAGGAAAAAAAATATATCGCTTGCTCTGTTGCTGAATTTCTCCGTAACTGCAGCGAGAGAGAGAGAAAGAAAAAGAAAGAAAGAAAGAGAGAGAGAGAGAGAGAGAGAGAGAGAGGAAGCAGTCGGTTTAAACGAAAGGAAATGGGAACAGATCATTCCAGAGAATCGAAGCTACGTTTAGTCGCATACAAAGGACACTCTTTAGACGGCGATGCCTCTGGCGGTGAATACAAAAAAGGTTAGATTATCATCAAAGAGAAATGTTGCTATCTGGAACGAAAGGTTTTCTTGGAATTTTTCATGACAAAATGATAGTAATTAAATATTAAGGAACCATGTTTGATAAAAACTTACCATTTAAGAAAATTTACTGTCCTAGCTTGATTCTGTTGCACCCATCTAATAATGTTAATATTATACTTGAAATGAAAAAAATAGTAAGAAAGAAACTTGCAATTGAATTTCATTTAAGATCTTCAGTCAAGACCTGAAATGGGTCACCAGCCTTGCTACCCGGCCTAACCCGGTGAACCGTTACGAAAGGAAGAGTTTTATTTTCCTTATTTTACATTAGGGATGGGCGGAATTGGACCCTGAAAGAACTGGGAACCGGATTCTAAAGGAACTGGCTCTGAAGGAAGCGGGTACCCGGTTCCAGGATCTGGATCCGATTCCGGAATCAGGATCCGAATACCCGGTACCAAGATCCGGATTCGAGATCGGGTTCCAGGATCCGGATTCGAGATCGAGATACCCGGTTCCAGGATTCTTATCCAAGATCCGGGTACCCGGTTCCAAAAGTACCCAGAACCGGGTATTTTTACGTCCCTATTTTACATTGTTGTTTCTTTCAGGGCGTGGCGAGACAAGGGAGTTTACTTCCCAGAGCACGAATAATTCGATTCACAAAGGTTCGCAACAATAGTAATAACATATGGGAATAGTCTCGTATCACCGGAAAGAAGAAAAATATTTCCAAGAATGTGCAAATAATCACCGACTGAGGTAGTCGTGGGGTCTGCGCGTTTAGTCAGTATTCGATCATCGGGTTAATGGATCACAAAGGCAGTCTGGTTATTTGGGTGCAGACCAAGTGAGTCAGGTCACTCCGGTCAAGACGGGATGAATAGTGTCACTAGGTAATTCAGGTCAGGTTTCGGGTCGGATGCATCGAGTCATCTGTTCGGGTCAGGCCGGGTCACCAAATGTAACCCGGTTTCAATTCTGCGTAACTTTGGCTGAGGCCTAAACAAACCTGAAGACCTTAATAATTGCTAATTATCTGTTGTGGTAATTCCCATAGCTTGGTAAAGCAAATTCATGGAAATACTTCTAAGCTGCATACGTCGTTCATACAATTTCATCCAAACTCGCGAATTTTATGTTGTTTTTTTTACTATACATATATTTTTACATTGGACACAGAAAGTGACCAATATTTTCTTAAAAAAATGTAGCCGTAGTTAACAGCCAGGAGAGAGTTGTACCATTTGCTTAGGACGCACTGTATGCCATCCTTGTTTTACTAAATTTTCCGCTAGTCCCGGCCAGTGTTTAAAAACTATGCAAAATCGTCGCGAAACGGCCACCGATGAAAAGATTTGGGCAAATGGGTCACACCTGGTGGAAAATTTTGGCCACCAGTTCTTTGCTCTAAATCCTCGAATTTACCTGTATCAAGACTGCTGTCGCTCACCACCATTCTATATTTTATCTTGGGCTACGAATGCACTATTTTCGACGCATTTTTGGTACGCCGTTTGTACGTTGGTTCATATGACGCCGCCACAGTTGTATGAGTGTGCAATAAAATTGGTCGTTCGCCGCAGCCGTTCAATCTCTCCATCACTGCAACGCATCGTCGTGTTCTTTTCACAATCTGCTATGTTCAGTTCTGTTCCTGGCTGACAGATGGCGTGAACCAGCATAATGGTGCATCATTATGGAACGTATGTAATTTATGTTTAACGTCAACAAAAAATATTATATGAGGTCACCAGTGATTACAAATGGCCACCACAAAATTCTTCAGGTGGCCTCATTGGCCACCAAATTTTAGAGAACTTTTTAAACACATGCCCCGGCCTCTTGGAAAAATGTTGAGTTAAAGCACAAAAACGAACATATCAAAAATATACAAAATATGGGACATGAGCCCGAATTCTCATGTTAAACATAAACATTTTTAATGTATGAATACATTAAAAATCTAAAAAATGTATGAGTAAGTAAACATAAATGTGAGAGAAGAAACACATATCTATCCTTATGTGAATTCTAAGGAAAGGAGAAAACTAAACAACTAATTCGAGTGATTTACAGAGCACGCATTTTTCTGTCATATGACGTCACCTTCTGAAACGTCACTTTTCTCTCAAGATCGGGTGCGTGAACATAATACATGATTAAGGGCAGTGACAGGTAGTCATCTTGACACGTGTTTTCAAGCAAGATCACGTGAAGTATTCTTGTGAAAATAGCGAAGAAGGGTAGCAGAGAAGAAGCAGAGGAATAAATTTGAAGTGGAAAGGGAGAAAACGAAACGCGCATATTGAAGCACGAAATTTCCATTTAACTTCTGCACATGGTCATCACAAGAAACCAACTGACACCACATCCTCGAGTTGCAACAGAAACTCTACACAGTGCTGCAGAAATCAGTTCAAGAGACAATGTCAGGACGACTGATGACGCTCAAGAATATTCTGGACGGTAGAAGCAAATCTCGCAATTTGGATATTAACTACGTCCTTCAAACAGAAAATAAAATATTATATCCAGTATGAAGAACTTTGTAATACATATAGAACTGATTACCCTACAAAACTAAAGAAGTTTACCAACGAAATTGGAGAAACATAGGAAAATAAAAGAATGAAGATGCGGAAATCCTGCTAGTCAGAAGAAATCTGTAATTGAGGCGGGAAAAAATTTAAAAAAATCTATACACACTGCTTTCCAATGAAAAACGCTACAACACAAAAAATCAAAGAGAATTTATTTGTGTTTCAAATTGAATGTAAAAAGTCTATGTACACTGTAGAATATAGTTGCAACAGACAGTAACAAAGTGCCCGTCCGGAAACATAAATGAATATCATACTGGGTATTGAATCACGGCTTCTGATGACCCTATTGATAGTTTTTGTGTAAGGGTAAACGAACAACTGAAAATAGCTTCCTCGCTGGACAAGATGGATCTTATTTCACAAAAGGGAATTGACAAAAAATAGAGCCAGTGTTTTCCAAGAATTTCTACGTGAACAAAAGTTCTGTTCTGATCTCCAACCAGTTCAACCTTTATTGCTGAAACTCCTGTATAGGAGGTATATTACTCAAGGCGAATGTATTTTTACAGTTGTGCGTTGTGAATGCAAAGTCTGTTAACTGTATGTTACACACGAACTCAAGTACCGGTGGGATGGTGTTGTACAGAAGTTTCTTCTGCATTGCTGCATGTTCTAACAACCTGTTAAGTTTGAAGATGCGACATCCTATATTGGACGACGGAGTTGAAAACGAGAACAATGGTTATTCTTGCCTATATTTATTTTCTTGAAACATAAAACTGTTCCTTAAAAGAAATCTATTTTACATTCCCATTCGAAAACACAGTTTTCTCCATTCCAAGAGAGTAGAAAAGTCTCTCAATGGAAAAACCAGACAGAAGAATATCATGCTATCTACCAGTCAGTTGGTGATGGTACTTGGAGAGCAATGGACTCCCTGCAATGATCTGAAAAACGTAGATCATATAAGTGACATGAAGATAATTTTTCGTACGGAAACACACAGTTATGGAAAGATACAGGTTGACGTAAGAGCAGCTGAATTCTACAGATTCATTCAAAACCATAGAAAACAGTGTACGCCCCATTTGAAATATGGATGGAATCTTGACGAGCAACTTTGACCACTCAGTTTCTGATATGCCTCGTAGCCACCCGATCTTTACAACCAAGACGAAATAAATACATGATCTGCTAAATATTCTTGTAGTTTTTTTTTCAGTTAGTATGCAACTAACTAGCACTGCCAGTGTTCCCGTAGAACTCACACCAGATAAGGAAAAGCTGTTCAATTGCCTCATAATATGATTGTTTTTGACATATATAAGAATATTAACAGTAGCCAGTGGCAATCTTCCAATAGTCAATGTTCGTGAAAGCGATAAAATTTTCTTCTTACACTATTTGATTAGAACATTCAATGTTACCCATAACTTGTTAGAATAGAATCTACAAAGACTATGGGGACCATTTTTTATAATCGAAGCATGTAATTTTTCTTTCCTTACATTACACATTATCCTAATACGATATAGAAAAGACAACAACTGCAATAGAAGTTAGATGAAAATTTTAAATTGCAACTGTAATAATCCTTTACAACCAAGTACATATATATAGTTGATTCAAAGACGATCATGTCCATATGTACAGATTACTTATTCCGGAATATATTGGGTGTAGATTTTATTCAAGTACTAAATGACATCTTTGGTGCAGAATGAAGATTAGAATACTTTCACTGTCATATCTGGAAATAACCGGTAGTTTTTCTGTTGATTATATGGGAATTGCTATTACGTGGACATACACGTGAGTTTCTAAAATAGATGAGTCAGCGCTGAGGCCAAGTCTGATTTTGGCCGATGAAAGTACGCAAAATCAGAGTTGGTCTCAACTTAGCGCTCACTAGAAGTTTAGCGGCCGATTGTAGAACTGACCCTAAAACATTGATGTGCGTGTGCATTTTCTCGAGATTCTCTCGTTTCCTCGTGCTTTCTTCATTCCGCCATCATCCATCCGGCCTCACCCAAAGTTGCCTAAAGGCTTTAAAAAAAAAATTCAAATTCAAATTAAGGGAGACCTTTGTTTTAGAATTTTTTATAAGTTTTCTTCTCTCTCCATGAGCGCTGAAAGTTTTGTTTTGTTCAGTGGAAGTCCAGTGCTGTTGTCTTTTATATGGTTTCCCCGGTTTTGTGGATTCAATGTAGAAATATATTTCCTTTTTTGCGTATTTCGATGTGTAGATCTAATTTTTGTTTAAGTTGTGGGATCACATCATTAAAAGAGTTTTGACAACATAATGTTTACTTTACCTGTGACATCATGAAAAATGTCGTCAGTTAGTTGGTTGAGATCTTGTGGAGTTTTTTTTAAAGACAATAAAACTCTAAGCTTTTTTTTTTAAATTTCGATGAGAACTTATTTATTGAGGCTCTTCCTTCTACTAGCCTGCCTCAGTGTCAGTGGGTTTAAGATTTCTGCTTCTAGTCGAACTTGAATCCGGATTGTTTAATGGTATCCACCTCAAGACGCTGAGCTGAATATGATATATACACAGTAGCTATAGAAGGCTGCTTTAATCGGCTATTTATTCTTATCTTGTTATTGGGAATTTTTGTCACATTTCCGATGACCATTTCTTCTAACGAATTATTTCTTTCTGTTCTAAAAAAGACTGAAGAATTACTTTCGGTCATCAATTTCCGATGATCGATCGACTCGCCTCGCTTCGTTGATGATTTGGCTGTAGAGCGCAAAGATAATTTATATTGACGATCTTGTTAATGATTGCTAAAATGGAACCAATACGTTATCGTTTGATACATTAGACCTTTTCATCTGCTGTAAATAACACTTTACAAAAAGTTATCAATTCAGGGATGCATGTGAACTACGTATATGCAGAGTATGAAGTAAAAACTACGATTAGAAATGGGTGGGATGCGCCAAGCGATAAAGTCTTTTCTAAATGTTCTTGCCCCTCTAAGTAAAAGCTGAAGTGACGCCACTGATCACAGTACGCAAGCTACTTGAATAAGAAGAGCATAGCTTCCTTAAAAATTTCATGCAAGAAAAATAGCGATCTATTCCCAATAATTTGCATTTGACGATAAGATATATGAGGTTAATATTATTTATAATATGGAATTAGAACTATTTGGCAACGCATTTGATATACTGAACTTATATGTTACAGACTTCGCGGTCTAAAGTCAAAATTAGGAGGATTTAAGTATAGTTTTGCACAGTTTCTACAATTTTTTGACCGTAATTTTTTTTTTTAAGTTGGGGTGTTCTGAGGAATTTTGGCGTGACACAGCCACTGATATTGTCCAGGAATAAAGTAATATAAATAAATGATTTTAAAGCGTCTAAGATGAGTTGATATTATTCATTATTACCGTAATACTTAGTAAGAGAAAAAAAAAATAACTTCTCGGAAAATACTTATATTTACACGTAGAATTTGAATTTGAATTTAATTTTAAGGTCTTTAGGGATGAACCAACATCACTAACGTCCTTTCGAACCATTCTGGTATTTACAAGGGATAAATATTTGAAAAATATTTCGTAAAAACAACAACCCTCGTTACCATGGAGGATTTCTAGTGAATTGTCATCCTCTTTTGACTTCAATGTCGGTTAAAGGTTTGTAGATCGCAGTTATATTATTTCATCCCGCTTGGTGAAAGGGAGAATGGTACTTATTTTTACAGGCCATGGTAACCTTCTCCTTTAGGCTCTGTAGCTGTGTCATCACTCCGATATGAAACTGGCTCAGGTCAAAAATATCAATACAATTATAATACAAATAAATATTTTGTAAAGAAATATCTGTGTGAGATTGCAATACTGTCTGCTTTTAAACTCAAATAAGAGCGAAAGTGACCGAGTTCTTCTCTGTGGCGACGATTGTCTCATTGCCTTGGTTTCACGATTCCAGCTGCTTCTCTTTTTCAACTTCTCTTTCTGTTTTCGCCTTTTCTTTTATCTCGTCTTTTTTTTTATAGATATATTCTTTTATCCATTCGTTTGGTTCTCTTCTTTTTTGTATCGCCAGAAACGAAGATGGTTTTCTCTTTTGACTCTTTCCTATTCGCTGTTTCCTTTTCTTTTTTTAGCTCTTTTTCCCTTTTCCTAGCGTTTGGCCTTATCGTGACGTCAGAGAGGGATTTCCCACAGGTGATATCCAACCAGCCGACCGATCCTACGGTCGATACTTGAACCGGGGCACTTTCTCCCGTGGGATACTTCCCGTACAAGAGCCGGAGGGAAGGAATAGCTCCAGTTAAGTTTCTTTTTTTTTTTGCCAGCTCCAGATGTGTGTGTGTGTGTGTGCGTGTGTGTTTTGCCCTTGCTCAACGCTCCGGCATGTAGGTAGGCGATAGCTACAGGTTGCTTCCTCCATTTTCGTCCTACTGTGTGATGCAGAGAGGGAGAGAGAGGAATGGATGCATTTTTAAGATAACCCGGAGTATTAGAGTGTATCTTAGCATTGGCAGTGACATTTTTTTGTCAGCATAAAGAAGCGATCTGAAAGCAAATTCCTTGTTGAAATAAAAAGATGAGAGTAGCATCTTAGAAATATTGAGATGTTGGAAAAGGAATTTCACTAAGCGTTCAAGGTTTCCACGAATTGAGCTTTTTATATTCAGAGTAGGTTGAAGGATCATTAGGGAGAAAGAGTAGCTACTGGGAATTCTATGTCTAAGTTCTACCTGTTATAAGGTTCATTCAGAGAAATATTTAGCAGTGTACAGTGAAATGTTGATAATTTGAATTTCATGGTAAATTCGATTTTCTTTTCTCGTCCCTGTTAGAAGTTGAATGTAAATGAATAATCTTTTAATGTGAACCCTGTTTTTTAGCGCAATTGAGCAATAGTAATTCCGCGCATAAGAAAAATATAGATTTACGAACAATGTTAATCATATTGACATTGTTTCTTTATTATTGATTATTAAGCGCCATGGGGTAAAAGTGTTTTTTGTTGTATTAGTTCGATATGAGATATTATCACATTTTGGTGCATGATGTACTTTTACAGATATAAAGGAAATAATTATTGATTTATGTCTTTACATGAACGTAATGTGCGAAACACCAGAATATCCCAGGATTTGTATAGTTGGCAAATGACATGACTTGGAAATATACTTTGAGATATGGTAAAGTATGTTTTGTACCATGGACGTAAGAATATAACAGGACTAGTAACAAGCAATTCACTCAATGTTATAAAAATGGGACGGCTGAGAGTGCAGTTTGTCATTCCAACATGGCGCATCGCGCATACTTCCTGGTAAGGAAGCAGACGATATTGTGAATGTGCAAATAAATTTTAATGATCTAAATTTGTCCTTAACTACTAATTATTATAAAATAAGTGTTATTGCAATACACTTCCTTCTCAACAGCAGTGATCATTCAAATCTTGAAACCTGATATTATTTTACTATTATTTTTGAAGAAAAACTTTTCATCAGACGCAACCTTCACATACCTTAAATTATTTCCCATAAATTTAAAATTTGTAATTAAGAGTGGCTAAATTAACATTACTTCTTATGGCCAGTTGCAATGTTTTGGTCAATTCAACATGGCGGCAAGGCGCACTTCCGGCCCATAAATTTTGGCTTGTTACTAGTCCTGTTATTTCTTACGTCCATGTTTTGTACACATTCATATAATTATATACATATCTTGAATTTCCTGCATTAGTATTTACTTAAAGGATGGAATTTAGATACTCCCCTGGTCAACTCACATGTATATGAAATGGGAGTTTAAAAGTACAGCAAGGTTAGATCTCTTTCTTTGACAGAACATGATAATTTAGATAACAAATCTTTTGGCTATGATTTATGGTGATTTTCACGCATTTACTATTTGTGTATCATGGATTATAGGGTTAAAGATATGTCTGGTATATATGACATTGAAATTTAACAGCGCTATGCTATTGAAGGATGGTAATTGTAAATGTCGATGGGAAAAACTCACCTTATTTGCAGATGAATAATATTAATAGAAAGTCTATTTTGGCTGAGGTTGATATGGGAACAGCGGCTAGTATAATAACTTTAGAAGCATTTCAAAAGATAAGGAATCAAGAGAAACTTCTCGCAATCTAATAGCTGCAAATGGCAAACACTTGACTTCGGATGGAATGGTGTACGGTATCTTAAGGTAGATATCAGTACCAGAAAGTATGATATTTGTTGTTTTCATAAAGTGAAGGCTCCTTTAAGGCATACACTTTTGGGTAAAGATGTTTTAGATTTGGTTTGGCCTCAATGGAGATTTTTTTTAAAAATTTAAATTCGATAAATGCTGTAGCACAACAGTAGAAAGTAGACATAACTTCAGAGCTACGTAATGAATAGTTCAATTTAAAGAAAAAAATTCTCACAGATTATGTCAATGTTTCAAAAGATAGTAGCTATTCTAAATCATGTTGTTGGATATAAGGTATCTATTCCGGTAAAAATGATGCAGTGCCAATTTTTCGCAAGCATTATAATATTCCTTACATTTTATAGGATAAAGTAAAAACAGCTCTGCAGAACCTACAGGCATAACACCTGTTAGCTATTCAGAATGGGCAACCCTTATAGTAAGTAGATCGTTTTGGTGAATTCGAAATTATCCGGTAGTTGAGAATTTTACTTCTAAAATAATGTTTCTCCTCTGTTGAGTAGGGTGGATTAAGGGAAGATGCCCATCCCGGGAAGATGCCTACAGTAGTGAAATTCCATAATTATGATCCTAGATGGAAAACTTGTTTAGTGTGAAAAGAACTTGTCAGTATACCTTTTGCTCTCTAAAGGACTGTAGTGAAATGGCGCGTAATGGCGTCACGTAGAGAAGAAGCAAGTTTTTGAAGAATAAAAATATATTTTCTTAGCTTAAAAATTATTTCCTCTAGTCAGTAAACATTTTAGAATCGGGATAAATTCTATGACAGAGTAGAAAATGCACTTCAATAGGATAGTTCTGACTGTCAAGTACTTGATTAATCTGTATCACAAAGAAGCTATGTGTGTGTGGCGGGAGACAGATGAAGTGACGTAGCGTGAATTGTCAATCACTCTCAAAAGTTGAGAAATAAACCACTCTAAAAAGATGAGAAATCGAAGAAATAAACCACCCTTAAAAATAAGAAATCGCTCTTTCAAGTTTGAAGAATAAATTAGATCCAAATGCATCAGTATTCCATCTGGAAAAAGCGATTTGATTGAAAATTACGCTCTACAAAAGAATGGTCCCTCTTTCCCCTCTAAAAGAGTGAAAATTCTGCTCTTTTGATTTAGTGTGTACCAGGACAATGAGTTTCGGAAACGTCCTCCTTTGATGTTAGATTTAAGGTCTCTCTAGCAGCGCAACTACGTATTCAAGGCCACATGAGAAAAATTATTAATACCGTTACAAATTATTTTTGTAGCCCTTTAAAATGACCAACGTTCTATCCGAAAATTCCGGTATCAGGTTCGGATAGTTCCTTTTACGATAACTAATTCTATTGTGAGTTCACATACGTGTATCTATTGACTAACAGATGTCTCATGCAAATAACACTATTAATTTTACTGATTTGGTAACTTCTGTGTACAAGTGGTAAGCATATTCCTTCTACAAATTAACAAGGATCATTGCGTAATGGAAAGTTAATAGTACGTTGTTTAATTATGTGCTAATTTAGTTGATCCTGCCTGTTTACTTACAATAGTCTCAAG